>NW_026475615.1:0-10348 GCF_026875155.1 Cherax quadricarinatus
AAAAATTCCCCGCTCCATTTTCTGCCTGGTTATTTATTTCTCAACTTGTCTCATTCAGGAAAGTTCAGCACATAAACTTAGCATCTTCCTCCTCAGTTTTCTCTTCAAAATTCCCCATCCCTCCAAGAAAATGTTAGCCATGGGATCTCATGGCTAAAAGCAATGATAATTAATTACTTAGCGTAACCGCTGGCCATACGTCTGTTTGTTTTTATATACAACAAAACTGGGAACATCTGCAGTATTCTGCTGACCTATTCTATACATGTTACGTATTTGGAACACTCAGGTTGCGTGGTAAAGTATGGCAGACCTGAGTGACTAAGTAGGGCACCTAAGTCTATTAACATGTTCATTTTTCCAATACAATCTATCTTTTCGATAATTGTTGTCGCATTTGTTTTGTGTTTCGTAAGGTGAAGTCTAGCATCTTTCCGTAATTCATAAATAAATAAATTTATAGTAAATTCATAATTCATAAATATTATTTAATTTATTTGTTAAGTTATGCCATGAGTTAAGGAAAGACCATAGACTTCCCCTTACGAAAAAACAAAACAATTGCGGAAGTAATTATGGAAAAGGTAGATTATAGTGGAAAAATGAACATGTATTAAAGACAGGGAACTTGGGTGCCTTAATAAGTAGGGCAATGATGGTATTGTGTGTATAACACTGAGACTGTGATGTAATGGTTCAGACAGCTGGTAAACTGAACAACCAGACACTTGTACAACATTTGGGAATATTTATTGGGATAACGTTTCGCCAGCCAGTGGCTTCTTCAGTCCAACACAGAGGAAACGGTGAAAAGATGAGGAGGAGAAGGGGGTTAGGTCAGTTCTAAGGTGATACTTCCCCTATATTATATATATACGTAAAACAACCACGGGGGTAGTTGAATGATAGCTCCAGTAGTGATGTTCCTTATGACCTTGTTTGCTTGAACTTCTTCCTCTTTTCTGCATCATTGCAATCTCTTGATGTGTTAAACTGCATCACAATGGCCTAGAGCTATCATTCAACTCAACCCCCCCCCCCGTGCTTGTTTTGCATCTTGCATAAATATGTATATACTTGTTATATATATAATATATATATAAATATAATATATATATATATATATATATAAGATATATATATATAATATATATATATAGTATACTATATTATAGTGGTTGGTAGACAGCAACCTACCTGCAGGGGGGTACTACCGACCTGCTAAGTGAGTGTAAACGAAAGCCTGTAATTGTTTTACATGATGGAGGATTGCTTGGTGTCCTTTCTTGTCTGTCTCAATAATATGCAAGATTAATAGGTACGTCACTTGCTACTTCTACTTCATTACACTGTAGGTCAACTACATCATGACATGAACATGGTTTTATTTAACACACTCCTCTGATTTTCTTTTATTTTATTCATAATAGTTCTTGGTCCTTATATACTTTTCCTTTTAATCCAAGGGGATGTGTAATAAGAATCTTTCCCTCCGTAAGCCAAATGCGTGTTGTAAAAGTCAGCTAAAACTGCCGGAACAATGGGCTAGTAACCCCTTTTCTCCCCCCCCCCTGTAAATAAACTTACTAAAAAGAATAATAAGAAAATTGTCAAGTGGCGGAAGTCTGAATGTGCGTGGATGTTGTGCGAAATGATAAAAAGAGATGATTGGTATCTGGATGTTACGAATGAGAAGAAGCTGGATCCTGGCTTTAAAGTGAAACAAAGCTGAACGGGGTGGGAGAAGTTTTCAGTGAGAGGAATAAATTGGATTAGGCTCAGGAGTTTTCAAATAGAAGTTAGAGCTAAAGTAGAGTAGTCAATAATGAAGGATAAGTTTATTGCAGGAAAAGAGGGATACAAATGATTAATTCAAGATTATGTGGAGTAAAATAAAGGATGGATGTGAAAAGTGGGTTATAGTAAGCGTATATGCACCTGAAGAAAGAGAATGTAGAGGAGAGAGAGAGATTTTGGGAAATGTTGAGTGAATACGTGGAGGATATATGAACCAAGGTGTGAGAGTACTTATTGTTGGGGATTTCAATGGTAAAGTGGGCACAAAATGTTGTGGGAGGGAGTAGTAGGTAAATTTGGGGTGCCAGGGGTAAATAAAAGCGAGGTGCACAGCTTGGTGAATCTGAGCTATGTGTAGAAAATGATGTTTGAACTAATAGAAAATAAACATATTTTTAATGAGAAAAAGGATAAATAAAAATACAAGGATGATATAGCACGTAATGAAGTAGTCTTATGTTAGATTATGTATTGGTGGATAAAAGGTTGATGGGTAGGCTCCAGGATGTACATGTTTTTATAGAGGGCAACCTGATATAATCGGATCATATTTAGTTGTATGCTAACAGTTAACGAGTAAGAGGTAAGTGGGAAAAGAGGAAGGTGCAACAACATAAGAGGAGTGAAAGTGTATAAACTAAGGAGGAGGATAGTTCTGGCGAGATACAAGGACACTATTGGCAGAAAGGAGGACCAGGTCAATTATGAGTAGTGGCTGGTTGAGAGGGTTGGAATAGTTACTAAAAATCAGTATAGAATGTGGGGCATGAAGTTTGTGTTAAGGAGGGTG
This sequence comes from Cherax quadricarinatus, assembly GCF_026875155.1. Lineage (NCBI taxonomy): Eukaryota > Metazoa > Arthropoda > Malacostraca > Decapoda > Parastacidae > Cherax > Cherax quadricarinatus. The sequence goes on from NW_026475615.1 coordinate 2,588, forward strand.
GGTGCAGAAGGAAGATGATGATTGGTGGAATGTATGAAGAAAAGGGTGTGATAAAAGAGAAAAAGTTATGCTAGGAGAGGTATTTACAAAGCAGAAGTGCTATAAGAAGAGAAGAGTATATGGAGAGTAAACGAAAGTAAGAGAGTGGTGAGCAGAGTGCAAAAGGAGAAGAGCAGATTATGCAGAGTGGGAGAGGACCACCTGAGTACAGAGAAATTTTAATGAAAATATGAAAAAAATATGGAGTGAGTTTAAACAATTAAGAAAGCAATCGAGAACGAATGGATTGTCAGTTAAAAACAGAGTAGGGGAGTTAGTAGATAGGAGACGGAGGCTTTGGGTAGATGGGGCCGAGAATATTATGAGGACTTTTAAATGGTCGCGAAGAAAGGAAGCGGTAATTTTCATGCACTGGCCAGGGAGGTATACCTCTTTTAGGAGTGAAAGAAGAACAGGATGTGATAATGAGGGAGGTGTCGTGCGGCATTCCGTAGAATGAAAGGGGGTAAAGCAGTTGGCACTGATGGGATCATCACAGTGAAACGTTAAAAGCATGGGGGATATAGTGTTGGAGTGAGTTACTGGTACTTTTGTTAATAAATGTAGGAAAGTGGGGAAGGTACCTAGGGATTTGCGCGCGGAGACGCAGTGTAGTCCCGTTATATAAAGGGGAAGGGGAACAAAATAGATTGTAAAAATTATAGAGGAATAAGTTTACTTGAGCCTTACCAGGAGAAGTGTAGGGTAGGGTTTATTATTGAAAGAATAGAGGAGGTAAGACCAGAATGTAGGATTGACGTGATGTAGGCAAGGAGGTATACTCAGAGGGGTAGCGAGATGTGTAGATCCATGTGTTTACATTAAGCATATATGTGAACAGTATTTAGATAAAGGTATGGAAGTTTTATTGCATTTATAACATGCCCCTCAGGGAAGGTCCTTGATGCTCGGTGCGAGGCTCTTGATTAGGGAATTGATCTAGTGCTCAGTTCCCCGAATCAGCCTGAATGACTTCCACATCCCCCCATGCGCTGTTAATACTAACGTTTTAGCGCTTTCCTCCTTGATTATATAATAATAATAGTTGCATTTATGGATTTAGAAAAGGCATATGATAGAGTGGATAGAGAAGCAATGTGGCAGATGTTGCAATTATAATGGACTAGCGGTGGTACAGTTACTAAATGCGTAAAGAGTTGTTATGAGGATAGTGAGGCTCATGTTAGGGTGTTAGAAGAGAGGGGAGACTACTTCCCGTAAAGTAGGTCTTAGACAGGGATGTTGTAATTCACCATGTTGTTTAATATATTAATAGCGGGGTTGTAAAAGAATTAAATGCTAGGGTGTTTCGGAAAGGGGTGTAATTAAATTATAGGGAATCAAATATAAAATGGGGGAATTGACACAGTTGCGCATTTTTGCTGATGAATCTGTGCTTATGGGAAGATTCTAAAGAAAAATTGCAAAGGTTAGTGATGAGTTTGTGAGGAGTGTGTGTAAAAGTAGAAGTTGAAAGTGAACATAGAAAAAGAGTAAGGTGATGAGGGTATCAAATGATTTAGAAAGAGAAAAATTGGATATATCAAATTGAGGAGAAGGATATGGAAGAAGTGAATGTTTCAGATACGTGGGAGTTGCTGTGTCGGCGGATGGTTAATGAAGGATGAGGTTAATCATAGATTTGAGGAGGAAAAGAAGATGTAGTGGTGCGTTGAGGTATATTTGGAGAGAACAAAAAACGTAATCTATGGAGGCAAAGAGAGGAATGTATGGAGAGTATAGAAGTACCAACATTCTTATATGGGTGTGTTAAAGCTTGAAGTTCGCGCGAATGCAGCAGCGTGGAGGCGATGAGCAGTGGAGATCGTCCTGAGTCTAAGGAAAAAAAAACTATGTGTGGTGTAAATATTATGCAGAAAATTCCGGAGTGTGGGAAATACATAGGAGAGGGTGTGTGAGTTAATAAAAGTATTAGTCAGAGGGTTGAAGAGAGGGGTTGTTGAGGTTGGTTTGGTCATTTAAGAGATGATCAAAGTAGAATGACATGGAAAGCGTATAAATTCTGTATGGAAGGAAGGCGGGTTAGGGTCGTCCATCCTCGAAAAGGTTGGAGGAGGGGGTAAAAGAAGGTTTTGTGGGCGAGGGCCTGGCTTCCAGCAAGCGTGCGTGAGCGGTTAGATAGGAGTGAATGGATACGAAATGGTATTTGGACCTGACGATCTGCTCTCTGAGTGGAGCAGGGAGAATGTTTAGTGAAGGAGATTCCAGGGAAACCGGTTAAATTTTTATATAGCCGGACTTGGAGCCCTGAAATGGGAAGTACAACGCCTGCACTCTAAAGGAGGGGTTCGGGATATCGGGATACAGTGGGGCTAGAAGAAGATAAAGTATGTAACATCACAGTCAATAGTGAAATGGTTTTGTGAAGACAGATAGACAGACTGTGAACAAAATACGTCGCCGTGTCCCCTGATGAGGTTTTTTCAGGGTGTCTTAAGGAATGCAAAATGAACTCTGTGAACCATAAACTAATATTTTTTAATTATCTCTTCAAACAGGTCTAGTGTCTGATATGTGGAAGATGGCTAATGTATTCCTATTTTTTAAACCAGGGGACAATCGAGTTATCGCCCGTCAATTACCGCCCAATAAGCACTGACCTGCAATTGTAGGCAAATACTAGAGTCTCAATTATAGGCTGAGATTATAAGAACCATCTCGATAACATAGTCTTGATTAATGATACTCAGCATGGAGATCACAATGGGCCGGTCTTGTCTAATTAATTTATTAACTTCTTCAGTAAAGCTTTTGAGGCTGTGGACCACAATAAAGAATTTGATAATTTTTTACTTAGATTTTAGTAAAGGCTTTTTGGATTAGAGTTCCGCACCATAACTGTTAAAGAAAGTGGCAGCTCATGGCATTGGGGGAAAAGTGCTCTCGTGATCGAGTCATGCTCACTGACAGGAAGCAGAGAGTGTCCATAAATGGGGTAAATCCGTAGTGGGATCTGTAACAAGTGGCGTTTCCACAGGGTATCAGTCTTGGCCGTTGTTGTTTATATATATATCAATGATCTTGATGAGGAATTAATAGTGATAATGAGCAAATTCGCCGATGACACAAAGATAGGTAGGATATTGATTATTCAAACGTAAGATGTGATGTAACTGTCAGGAAGGATTTAAACAAACTCACTCCTAGATACTTGTCAGAAAAGTTGGCAAGCAGTTCAATTTGAGATAAATGCAAGGTTAGTCAGAAGCTTGGAAAGTGCCCATAACCCTAGTACTTATAAGTTAAATATGTAGAACTTAGCCATAGCAGAATGCGAGAAAAAAAAGGACTTGGGGGTTTGGTGAGCAGCACCCTAAACACAAGACAGCAATGCCTAAGCGTACGTAATAAGGCAATAAATACTGGGGATTTTATATCAAGAATGTAAGCAACAGAAATCAAGTCATACGCAGCTTTATACATCATTAGTAGTGGTCCTCACCTAATTTGCAGCTCTGTTCTGGTCTCCGTATTACAAAATTGACATACATCGTTAGAAAAACAAATCACTAGATGACTAAATTAATACTAGCATTAAAATCTTCCTTATGAAAGAACAAGATTGAGAAGACTACTTAAGTTACATTCACTTTGTTAGACGATGAATGAGGAACCAGATCGAAGGAGTATAAGTGGAAAGATAGGTATTAATAAATGGGGATATTAATAAGGTCTGAGGATATCTCTCCAAGAAGAGAACCCGCAAGTCAATGACTTAAATTAGATAAGTTTTATATAGTTTTTAAGGAATTTAGAAAAGGACCCAGGAAACGTATTGGTTTTGGAAATAGGGTAGTTTGATGAGTGAACAGTCTACCCTAAGTTGGGTTATGAGGCTGGGACTTTGAGCAAGTTTCAAATGTTAGGTTGGATAAGAACATGAGTGGGAAGGGGTATTGAGATTTGAGTGGTACTTTCACATCAAGCTTATTTCTTGAGGGTGGCATTGAAAAATTGGATGAGTCAAATGATTTGTTAGCGGATGAATTGTAAAGGACCTGCTAGTAGGGCCAACAGCCTCCAGCAGTGTTCCTCCTTTCTTATGTTCTTAATGTTATATGTTGCGGGGGGGGTTGTATCTTAACTATTGCGTCTAAAACTGTTGTATACTGAGCACCTCTGCAAAAACAGTGATTATGTGATAGTGGTGAAAGTGTTGAATGATATGTAAAGTATTTTCTTTTGGGGATTCTTTCTTTCTTTTTTGGGTCACCCTGCCTCGGTGGGAAGGACGGCCGACTTGTTAAATATATATCTATATATATATTATATATATAAATATATATATATATATATAAATAATATATATATGTCGTGCCGAATAGGCAAATTTGCGTCTTGGCTTAAATAGCAAACTCTCATCTGCCGTATAGGACAAGTGGAAAATTTGTGTATGCAATAATTCGCCAAAATCAAATGAACCTAACAAAAAAATATATTTTGCGACTGTGTTTGTTTTAGTACTTAATTATTGTAAACGTATTTACAATATATTGTTGGTGTTAGGTTAAAATAAAATTATCTAGTTATAATAAGGTTAGTAAGTTTTCTAAGATATCTTTGGTGCAAAAATTAAAAAATTTCTACATTAATATTAATGAAAAAAATATATCTTTCAATGCATAGAGAAAATTTTAGAAATGGACTTAATTTTAAAAGAGTTCTAGCTAATTGACCAGTCTTTACATATTCGCACGACATAATATAGATATATATATATATATATATATAAAGAATATATAAATATATATAGATATATATATAATATATATATATATAATATAATACCAAAAGAACCTTAGAAAACTTACCTAACCCAGTTATAACTAGCAAGTATTTAAAATAGCTATCCCAACTACAAAAATTATAAACATATTCACAAACACTGATCTCTGGCTGAAGGAGACTCGAACCTAACGAACCTATGGAACAAGACGCATTGCTTTACCAACCTAGCTACACTGGTCGCTAGGACGAGCCAAGGTATTGACCAAGTGTAAAGCTAGGTTTGTCTTTAAAGCACTTGCCCCCCCCACCCCCCTACCTGTTCCAAAGTCGTAGGTTCGAGTCCTCCTCACCAGAGATGCAGGGGGGGGGGTATTATTTCGTTCGCATGTTCTTAACGAATCTCCTGGCATATATAAGATATATATATATTATGTACAGGGCTATACAGTGCTGCTGGTTTAATGTAAAATTTAATAATTATTGTACCAAAAGAACCTTAGAACACCAACCTAACCTTGTATAACAAGCGTAATTTAAAATAGCCTAGCCCAACTAAATATATTTTAACATAAGTTCCACAGAAATTTTAATAATAAACATAACACAATGAAATATAATTTTTTGCAAGGTTTCAGAAGATTTTTTGCGGCGAAAATATTGCATACGGAAATTTATCCGCTTGCCTAATTCAGCAAGAAGAGCGTTGATATTTAAGTTAAAATCGCATCAATGTTATTACCTATTCGGTCTCGACCTATTACATATATATATATATATATATATATATATATAAGTATCCATATATATATTTATATATATATATATATATATATATATATAATATATATATAAGCTACTATATATTTATATACTCATACATAAAAGCTCTTAGAGTGAAAAGGTTAAGTTAGACTTAATTCCCTTTAGTAAATCCCAATAATTCTACATAGAATTTTCTGGTGCACAGACATTGAGGTGGGCGCTGAAAATCATCTGAATACATAAGTTACTCTTGATTAGCATCACTTTCGTGAAACTTTATGGACATTACTGTCATTTTGTGCTTTTCTTAAACATTCCTTATCAGCAGCAGCACAGGCAGTGGGAAGTGGCGGATAGCATCTCTTAGCTGGCCTCTGCACTGGACCGTACTCCTAAAAGCATGTGATTAGCCCCGAACTGAAATTCTCATACCCTTTTTATTGGATTGATTCTCAAGATGCAATTACAATCTGCAAATGGGAAAGGCCCGGAGCAACTTCATTACTCAAGCTCACCCTTCCTCCTCTCCTTGCGAGGTTCCTGTTGTAATGTTTGATTTCTTTTTGCGATTAATCTACATAACATATGTAATGTATGGTATGTATGTATGGGTGATCCCTGTAAAAGAAGAAACACTTTCAAAACCATCCACTCCATCACTGTACTTCCCAGAGGCACTAACCGATAGCTGCAGCTTGTGAAACAGTTTCACGTTTCCCAACTCTCTCCTTCAGAGTAGGCAGACCGCTTTGTTGACTAACAGATTTCACCTGAATCCTTTAATGTTACCTAGCTTTCACTCCAACTTCTATCTACACAGCATGCTGGATGTCTAAGACCCTCGCACGCAAAACCTCCTTTGCGACTCCTCCCTCCAACCTGTCATAGGACACCCATATCTCGCCTTCCCTCCCTCTACAGATTTTCATGCCCTCCAAGTCATCCTATGGACAATAGTTTTTAGTAATCCCGCACCTCCTAATCTCCAAACTGCGGATTCTATGCATAATATTCACACCACACATTGCCATCAGACAGGACATCTCCACTGCCTCCAGCCTTCTCCTTGTTGCAACATTCATAAACCCAGGATTTAAAACCCACGTAAGGGCACTGATACTCTCATATATTTCTTTATCTTGCCTCCGTGCATAACGTTCTTTTTCTTACATTTTTCCGTTCGTTAGATCTATGGGTCACCTTATCTTTCACAGACAAGTTGACAAGTCCACTCCCAAATATCTGAATACATTCACTTCCTCCATACTCCTTCCAATCTAATATTCAAACATTCATTACCAAAATTTTTAGTTGCCTATCATCACCTTGCTCTTTATGTTCACTTTTAATTTCCTTTTTTGCATGCTCACCCAAATTCGTCCACCTGCCTTTCCAGCTTCTCTTTAGAATATCTCAAAAACACAGTATCATCGGAAAAAAGCAACTTTGACAACTTCCTCTCTATATTAAATGCCTTATCTTTTAATCTCTCCTACATAACCTAAGCCTCACATATCCTAATGAAACCTTAACTGCTTCAACAACCTACCACTTATTTTCATACACTTGCAACATCCACCATATCATATGCCTTTGCAGTTTCCATGCAAACGAAAACTTTCTTACCCTTATCTAAATACTAAACACTGTTCACGTACATGCTTCGCTGTAAACACTTGGTCTACACCCCCCCCTCCTTATCGTTCCTAAAGTCTCCTTGTTCAACTGAGATCGTCCTCTCCGTGTTATCCTTAAATTTTTCAACAATAACTACCATACACCTTCCCTGGTACACACAACAAGCTTGTTTCCCTTTAATTCTTACATTCTCTTTCGTCCCTTTTGCCTTTATGCAAAGATTTTATGCATGTTCTCTGCCATTCACTACGAAACTATATCTTCACCTACTTTTAACATTTCCCTCTTGATCCCATTAATCTATCTGCTTCTACCCCTTACTGTTGTCCACAGCCCATGCACCCAGCCTACACTCACATATGGTTCTTCCTCACACCTAAAAGATATTGTACCTTTCCCCTTTATCAGCAAACAGTTCTCATAATGTTCCCTCTATCTTCAAATTCCCAACCCCCATCTAAAACTCTCATCTTCTGTTTTTTTAAAGTCAAAAAGATTCGTTTTCCCAGGCTTTTTTTAACCTAACTCACTCCAAACTAATTTTTATTCCACAAAAATTTTTTGACCCCTTAC
>NW_026475616.1:0-10971 GCF_026875155.1 Cherax quadricarinatus
GGGGGTTTGACAAATTGGGCAGCAGGGGATTTTGCATAAAGGGGGGAAAAAATCAGAGGGGGGGGAAGCGTCACGAGCGGTTTTCCCGGGGCCCAGTTTTGGGCCCCCTGCTGTTACTTTTCTACAAAACGACTTTGTGGGGGCCATAAAAGGACTTTCGGCAAGTTTCCCGATGCCCCAAAAAATTTGCCTTCAAATTTCATTCTGACGGGACATTCGAGCACCCCAGGAAGATTTGAATGGGGACTGATCAGTGGTCGGGAAGTGGAAAGATGCAGTTTAATATAAAAATGCAAATTTTCCTAAAGGTTTGGGACGGAAAAATTTAACCATGCCACTTTTAAAAACTAAATAATGTAGTTTTTAATATTACGGTTTGGGCAAAAAAGATTGGGAAAGTTCGGGTTACAGTAATCTGAAACCAAGAAAACAGTCCCTAAGTTTTTTTCCCAATAAAGCTAAAAGAATCCTTGGCTTTTTTCCCAAAAAGCAAAAAAATAGGGCCCTCAGGTTTTTCCTTCAACTCAAATTACATCCTTGGTTGGGGCCTCTTTTAGTTTTGCTGCACTTTTTTGGGTAAACCGTAAAACAAAAGGGAAATAAATTCTCGGGAAAAAATGTACAAAGGAGGATGACAAAGATGACCCCAAGTTTTCAAAAAACCTTTCCCCCTATGAGGATAGAAAAAGGGCCCAAAAAACTGCACTCTCTAGAAAGACGTAGAATTAGGGGGGATATAAATTGAGGTTTATAAGTGGAAGACAGGAAAAAATAAAGGGGATGTAAATAGTGTGCTGATAATCTAGCCTAGCCGGGACTCGCAGAAAATTTGGTTTTAATTTGGGAAAAAAAAATTAATTTTCAGGGGGGATATGGGAAAAAGTAGGGTTTTGGTAATAGAGTTGGGGAAATGAGTGGAAAAAACCCCCCAAGTACCTTTATAGAGGCCGGGAACGTTGGGGTGTTTTTTAAAAAAAGGTTGGATAAAAACATAGTAGATGGGTTTGGGGGGTGGGGTTTAAAAACCTATAGCTTGTGCTGGGGGGTTTGGGGTTTCCCGTTTTTCCTCCCTTGAGTAAAGGGAAACCAAACCGGCTAGGTTGGGTGCAAATTGGTTTAAACCCGGGTTTTAAGGATTTTGGACCTGCCTCCCCAGGGGCCCCTGGGCCTTTTTGCAGTTTTCCTTGTTTTTATGTTTTATTTTCTTAAATGGGGGCTCATGGGGGGGATGCCCCACAAATGAAGGCGATCATGGGGTTTTTTGCACAAAATTTGGGGGGCAATCGGGGGGGAAAACTGCCAAAAATTATAAGGGCGTTTTTGGGGTGGGCAAAACTTTTATGGGGGCGATCGGGGGGGTGACTGCAAAAACCCAAAAATGAGGGCGATAGGGGGGGAATCCCACAAAAATTTGGGGGCGTTCAGGGGGGTGACTGCACACAATAGAAGGGGGTTTGGGTTTTAACCGGGAAAAGTAGATAAATTTTATATTTAACTTCGGGGAACAGGGGAAAACACAGTGGGGGTAAAAGGGAATTTTCCCAAACTTAAAGACAGAGGGAAACACAGTGGGGAAAATTTGGAGCAAAATTGGGGCTTAACAAAGAAAAAAAGTTAAGCCCGTGAGCCTGACGCTTTTTTTCCCTTTACGTAGATAAAACCCCTCGTAAACATTTTTGTTTTTTTTCCCCAGTAACCCCAAAAATTAAACTTTAAAAAATCACCTCAAAAAGGGACACTGAAAAGGGGCCCAAGAAAATGAAAAGGCAAAGTTTTTCCCGGTGGGACAGTGGAAATTTTAACGTGGTTTTTTAAACCTTGGGTGACAATTTTCCAGCTCTTTACCTTTGGGGGAAGAATGAAACAAAAGGTAAACTAAATAAAACATAAAAAGGAACACCAAAGGGTTAAGGTTGGGGTGTAAAAATTTCCCCTTTGAGCTTTTAAAAAAACAAAAAAGGTAAATTTTCATGACGGCCAAGAAAAGGGACGGGATAGAAATAAAAAGGGATTTTCAGGACGAGGAAAAATCAATGCCTTTGGTAACAATTTTTAAAAAGCTTTTCCCTCTCTTGTTTGGAATTTTGGGGCCCAGTTTTAAAGTCTCCATTCAGGCAGGCAAAGGGGTTTCAGAGCGGGAAGGGGAAATTTCAGAGATCATTTACGGCCCTTTTAGAGCCTTAAAGCATTTTTAAAATAATTATTGGGGGTGAAGAAAAGGGGGAAATGTGAAAGAATAGCCCCTTTAAAGGGTCGGGGTTTGCGGGGGGGCCAAAAGTAAGAAAAAACTGTGTCAGCAAACTAGTAAGAAAAACTGTGTCAGCATAATAGTAAGAAAACCTGTCAACATACAAAATTTAGAGAACGTCAACATCCTAGAAAAGAGAACGTCAAAAAACCATAGTAAGAGAACTGTAAACATACAAATAAAGAACTGTAAACTTTCATATTTAAAGAACTGTCAACATACATAGAAAGAAAAAACTGTGTCACTTTCATTAAGAGAACTGTCAGCATAAATAAAAGGAACTGTCAGCATACATTTAAGAGAATGTAAACATACTTTGGAAGAGAACTGCCCCAAACTTTCCCATATAAGGGGAACTGTCAACATACATAATAGAAAAACTGTCAAAAAAACATAGTAAGAGAATGTAAAACAACATAGAAAGAAACTGTAAACATACTTTAAAAAAAAGGAACTTAAACATACTTAGTAAGAAAAACTGCCCAACAAAAATAGTAAAAGAACTGTGCCCCAACATACTAGAAAGAGAACTGTGTAAAAATACATTAAGAAAACCTGTTTTCAACATACTTAGTAAAGAACTGTGTCAAAAATAAATGGGTAAAAAAAAATGTGTAAACAAAACATAGTAAAAAAACTGTCAACATACATAGAAAGGAAACTGCAACTAAATAGTAAGGGGAACTGTGCAACATACTAGTAAGAGAATGTGTCAACATACATAGTAAGAAAAACTGTGTCCCCCATCATAGTAAGAAAACTGTTTTCCAAACATACATAGAAAGAGAACTTTTGTAAAACATACATAGAAAGAAAAACTGTGTAAACTTCCCAAGAAGAGAACTGTGTCAACATACTTATTAAGAGAACTTTGTCAAAAAACATAGAAAAGGGGGAACTGTCAACATCCCAAGTAAGAAAACTTTTTGGTCAAAAAACATATTTAAGAGAACTGTGCCCAAATACATGAAAGAGAACTGTGTCAACATACATAGTAAGGGAACTGGGAAAAAAACAAAACATAGTGGAACTGGGGTCAACATACATAGTAAAGAACTGTGTCAACATAAAATAGAAAGAGAACTGTGTAAACATACATAGTAAGAGAACTGTTAAACTTTAACATAGTAAGAGAACTGTTTTCAACATACTTAGTAAGAAACTGTGTCAACTTTAAAAGAAAAGGAAAACTGTAAAATTTAAAAAAAAGAGAACTGTTCAACATACATAGTAAAGAATTTGTTTTCAACATACATAGTAAGAGAACGTGTAAAACTTACTTAGTAAGAGAACTGTGCAACATACATAGAAACGAGAACTGTGTCAACTTTCCTTGTAAAGAACTGGCCCCAACATACATAGAAAAGAGAATGGGGTAAACATACTTAAAAGAGAACTGTGTCAACTTTACACGAAAAGAGAACTGTTTTCAACTTAATAGTAAGAGAACTTTTTTAACCATCCATGTAAGAGAACTGTCAACATACATAGTAAAGGGGAACTGGCCCAACATAAAATAGTAAGAAAACTGTGAAAAACATACATAGTAAGAAAACTTTTGTCAACATACTAGAAAAGGAACTGTGTCAAAATACATAGTAAGAGAACTGTGTCAAACAAAACATGTAAAGGTAACTGTGTAAAACATACATAGTAAGAGAACTGTGTAAAAATACATAGTAAGAGAACGGTGCCCAAATTTCTTTATTTAAGAAACTGTTTTTCAACATACATAGTAAGAGAACTTTTGCCCAACAAACCCCAGAAAAGAGAACGTGTCAACTTTCACATAAGAAACTGTGTAAACATACACTTAAAGAGCCCGGCCCAAAAAAGTAAGAGAACGGGGGCCCAACATACACAGTAAAAAAAACGGGGAAAACAAAACACAGAAAGAGAACGTGTAAACCCTACATAAAAAGAAACTGTGTCAACTTGCTGAAAGGAAACGGTGTAAACATACTAGAAAGAGAACGTGTAACTTTCCATTTTTAAGGAACGGTGTAAAAACATAGTAAGGAGAATGTGTAAAAATACATATTTAAGGAACGGGGCCCAAAAAAAAAAAGTAAGAGAACTGTGTCAACTTTACATAGAAAAGAAGGAAACTGGTCAACATCTTGCCAGAAGATACCATTAACTGCTGGCCCCAGTGTAGAATTTTTTAAAGGAAAAGAAATAGAAAATTTCCCTCTGTCAGGTAAAAAACAATCGGGGTGTAGGGAAACATGGGCCAGGGGGGCCGCCACCAAAAACCCCCAATTTTGCCCAAGCAAACCATAGAAAAACCTGGCCCGGGGCCGGGCTAAAAGAAAAAGAAAAACTTACAAAACCCCATAAAGGGAGTAAATTGTATTAAGAAAGGAGGCAAAAAATTGAGGCAAAGTTTTGAGGTGGACGTGTAAGCCCAGGTGTTGACGAGAGAACTAACCCCTAAAGTTAGCTTCCCATTACTGTTCGTATAACTGTGCAAAAAAATCACTTAGTTTTTTTGACCCCCCTTATTGCCCGTGTACTTGAGGGTTTAGTAACGATTTTGCTGCCATCAAAAAAATTTGGGGTTTAGGGAGACTGCTTTTGTACATTTAAATTTTGAAATGTAGATTCTGAGTTTCTTTAAATATGTCCCTGAAGAGCCAAAAAGCTATTGGGTTTGGAAGCCGGATCACTTTTTGGCTTGATGACGGAGGTGGTGGTGCACCGACCCCGTCGGTTCTTCTAAAGTCCTACAGGGAAACCCTGCCTGGGTCGAATTTAACCTTTAAATTGGTTTAAACATTATTTTAACTCGTCCCAATACTTTCCCCTTTAAAAATTTTTCCCCGAGTCTGGGCCGTTTTCGAAGGGCAGGCTTATCCGGTTACCGCCAATTGCTAGGGTCTGGGTTGGATATTGCTGCAAAGGGGAAAAAAACAAGCCTTTACAACCGGATGATTCCCAAACACTTTTCTGAAAAATTTTTTTCCTTCTTACCGTTGAAAGGGTCACAAAAAGTTGGGTGTTTCAATTTTTTAAGGGTTTTCCCCTTTTTATCCGTTTCCCAAGTACGAAAGTTGATGGCCAGGGACAGGGGTTTTTGCGACGTACTTTTCCTCTTTCAGTATTTTTGTCAACACTTTGTTATATTGTTTTTTTATTTTTTTTACAGGGGGATGGTTTTTACTTATCTTTAAAAACATCATATTGTAAGTGAAATTTTTGTTAAAAAAAGTTTTCAGTGCTCAAAAGAAGGTTGCCTTGTCATTCCTCCCCTTCAATGCCTTCTAATTTTTGGGTAGCTCACGGCATGATACGTCAGTTTTTTACGTCATGACTACGTTCATTGTAGTCAAGATTTTATCATAGCCCCAAAAGGCACAAAGTACTCTTAGTAATTTTCTGTATCTTTTAAATTTTTTTATAAAATAGTTAGGTAAACCCTTTAAGGGCGAGTTTTGTTGCTGAGATGGACTTAAAAATGTAAGGTTTGGTTTTAAATGTAGAATCTTGTTAAGGTCATGTGGGTCGGACAGAAATATTAGTGAGCAGGTGTAAAGGTGTTACCACAAGCCTGCAACACTTGTCGTGCAGGTGAGTAAGTCATGAGTCAACAGTTCAACAACACTTGTCATGCAGCTGAGTAAGTCATGAGTCAACAGTTCAACAAGACTTGTCATGCAGGTGAGTAAGTCATAAGTCAACAGTTCAACAACACTTGTCATGCAGCTGAGTAAGTCATGATCAACAGTTCAACAAGACTGTCATGCAGTGAGTAAGTCATAAGTCAACAGTTCAACAACACTTGTCATGCAGGTGAGTAAGTCATGATCAACAGTTCAACAACACTTGTCATGCAGTGAGTAAGTCATGATCAAAGTTCAACAAGACTTGTCATGCAGGTGAGTAAGTCATGAGTCAACAGTTCAACAACACTTGTCATGCAGGTGAGTAAGTCATAAGTCAACAGTTCAACAACACTTGTCATGCAGGTGAGTAAGTCATGAGTCAACAGTTCAACAACACTTGTCATGCAGGTGAGTAAGTCATGAGTCAACAGTTCAACAAGACTTGTCATGCAGGTGAGTAAGTCATGAGTCAACAGTTCAACAAGACTTGTCCATGCAGGTGATAAGTCATGAGTCAACAGTTCAACAACACTTGTCATGCAGGTGAGTAAGTCATAAGTCAACAGTTCAACAACACTTGTCATGCAGGTGAGTAAGTCATGAGTCAACAGTTCAACAACACTTGTCATGCAGGTGAGTAAGTCATGAGTCAAACAGTTCAACAACACTTGCATGCAGGTGAGTAAGTCATGAGTCAACAGTTCAACAACACTTGTCATGCAGGTGAGTAAGTCATGAGTCAACAGTTCAACAACACTTGTCATGCAGGTGAGTAAGTCATGAGTCAACAGTTCAACAAGACTCAAGAATATTTATATTAACTTCGCTGTTGTTTCTTAATTCGTACATTTTTTTTATTAGATTTTGCGTTTAAAGAAAATATATTTAATTTTTCATGGTTCGTATTGTGAATTTATACAACTTTTATGTAGTATAGTGTTTTATGTATATAGTGATTTTATGTATATAGTGTTTTATGTATATAGTGTTTATATGTATATAGTGTTTTATGTATATAGTGTTTTATGTATATAGTGTTTTATGTATATAGTGTTTTATGTATATAGTGTTTTATGTATATAGTGTTTTATGTATATAGTGTTTTTATGTATATAGTGTTTTTATGTATATAGTGTTTTATGTATATAGTGTTTTATGTATATAGTGTTTTATGTATATAGTGTTTTATGTATATAGTGTTTTATGTATATAGTGTTTTCTGGCATTATAAATGTTATGGAGTTACATGTTGCAGGAGAGCAGACAGTGTTCAGTGGCGAGACGCTGAAACACAAGTTGACAGACTTAATTTTGGCCACGAAAAAGGAAAGTTTGTAGTAATTTCTCACATAAATTTGAAAATAAAATATAAAAAATACAGATGTGACTAAGTGGACAGTATAATATGTTGAAAAATTTTAATATAATGAGTCCACTTGAATGCACTTAAGCCCTGATTATGGACTTTGCAAACTGTTCCATCGACCAGGCTAGCTATAGGCCTAACATCTTTTAGGCTAGTCACCTAACTAGGTCAACCTGGCTACCCATAAAGCTATTGGGACTATCTTGAACGCGAACATGAGGTTCTTCAGGAAAGAACCTGCCACCAGCAACCATGGGTACCCCAAGAAGGTGCTCAACCAAAACAACAACCCGCCCCTCACTCACCACCACACTAACCAGGTAAGTCATATTTTATTATTGGTAGCAAAAAAGCCATATGGAGAGTAGTTAATTCAGGTCAAGATTTTTCTGCAACTGCGTTCAGGTGCTGCATCCCTGGGACCCGTCCAGGGCAGTACTACCGTCCTGTCCAGGGCAGTACTACCGTCCTGTCAAGTACAGGGCAGTACTACCGTACTGTCAAGGGCAGTACTACGTCCTGTCCAGGCAGTACTACCGTCCTGTCCAGGGCAGTACTACTCCGTCCTGTCAAGTACGGCAGTACTACCGTCCTGTCCAGGCAGCAACTCGTCCTGTCAAGTACAGGGCAGTACTACCGTCCTATCAAGTACAGGCAGTACTACCGTCTGTCCAGGGAAGTACTACGTCCCTGTCCAGGGCAATACTACTGTCCTGTCCAAGGCAGTACTACCGTCCTGTCAAGTAACAGGCAGTACTACCGTCCTGTCAAGTAACAGCAGCAGATAACTACCGTCCTGTCAAGTACAGGGCAGTACTACCGTCCTGTCAAGTACAGGGCAGACTACGTCCTGACAAGTACAAGTGCAGATACTATCGTCATGTCAAGCACAGGGCAGTACTACCGTCATATCAAGCACAGGGCAGTACTACCGTCCTGTCCAGGGCAGTACTACCGTCCTGTCCAGTAGGAGCAACTACCGTTCTGTCCAGGCAGTACAACCCGTCCAGTCCAGGCAGTACACTACCGTCCTGTCCAGGGCAGTACACCATCCTGTCCATGGCAGTACTGCCGTCCCTGCCAGTGCAGTACTACCGTCCTGTCCAGGGGAGTACTACCGTCCTGTCAAGTACAGGGCAGTACTACCGTCCTGTCAAGTACAGGGCAGTACTACCGTCCTGTCAAGTACAGGGCAGTACTACCGTCCGTCAAGTACAGGGCATCACTAACCGTCCTGTCAAGTACAGGGCAGTACTACCGTCCTGTCAAGTACAGGGCAGACTAACCGTCCTGTCAAGTACGGCAGTACTACCGTCCTGTCAAGTACAGGCAGTACTACCGTCCTGTCAAGTACAGGGCAGTACTACCGTCCTGTCAAGTACAGGGCAGCAATACCGTCCTGTCAAGTACATGGCAGCACTACCGTCCTGTCAAGTACAGGACAGCACTACCGTCCTGTCAAGTACAGGACAGCACTACCGTCCTGTCAAGTACAGGACAGCACTACCGTCCTGTCAAGTACAGGACAGCACTACCGTCCTGTCAAGTACAGGACAGCACTACCGTCCTGTCAAGTACAGGACAGCACTACCGTCCTGTCAAGTACAGGCAGCACTACCGTCCTGTCAAGTACAGGACAGCACTACCGTCCTGTCAAGTACAGGGCAGCACTACCGTCCTGTCAAGTACAGGCAGCAACTAACGTCGGCCTGTCAAGTAACAGGCAGACTACCGTCCTGTCAAGTACAGGGCAGCACTACCGTCCTGTCAAGTACAGGGCAGCACTACCGTCCTGTCAAGTACAGGGCAGGCACTAACCAGTCCCTGTCAAGTACAGGGCAGGACTACCGTCCTGTCAAGTACAGGGCGGACTAAACCGTCCTGTCATACAGGGCAGGACAACCGTCCTGTCAAGTACAGGGCAGACAACCGTCCTGTCAAGTACAGGGCAGCCTACTACAGCGCCTGTCAAGTACAGGGCAGGACATACCGTCCTGTCAAGTACAGGGCAGCACTACCGTCCTGTCAAGTACAGGGCAGCACTACCGTCCTGTCAAGTACAGGGCAGGACTATACCGCCTGAGTCAAGTACAGGCAGACTACGTCCTGTCAAGTACAGGCAGCCCTACGTCCTGGTCAAGTACAGGGCAAGAGACTCCAGTCCTGTCAAGTACAAGGGCAGGACTACCGCCTGCAAGTACAGGGCAGGACTACCGTCCTGTCAAGTACGGGCAGCACTACCGTCCTGTCAAGACAGGGCAGCACGCACCGTCCTGTCAAGTACAAGGCAGCACTACCGTCCGTCAAGTACAGGGCAGGCTAAACACGTCCTGTCAAGTACAGGCAGCACTACCGTCCTGTCAAGTACAGGCAGCACTACCGTCCTGTCAAGTACAGGCAGCACTACCGTCCTGTCAAGTACAGGGCAGCACTAACCGTCCCTGTCAAGTACAGGGCACACTACCGTCCTGTCAAGTACAGGGCAGCACTACCGTCCTGTCAAGTACAGGGCACACTACCGTCCTGTCAAGTACAGGCAGGACTACCTTCCTGTCAAGTACAGGGCAGAGACACTACACCCTGTCAAGACAGGGCAGACTACCGTCCTGTCAAGTACAGGGCAGCATACGTCCTGTCAAGTACAGGCAGCACTAGTCCTGTCAAAGTACAGGGCAGGACTACCGTCCTGTCAAGTACAGGGCGTGACTACCGTCCTGTCAGTACAGGCACACTACCGTCCTGTCAAGTACAGGGCAAGACGTACCGTCCTGTCAAGTACAGGGCAGGATCTCCGGTCAAGTACAGGGCAGCACTACCGTCCTGCAAGTACAGGGTCAGGACTAACCGTCCGTCAGTACGAGGCAGGACTACCGTCCTGTCAAGACAGGCAGCACTAAAACGTCCTGTCAGTACAGGGCAGGACACCGTCCTGTCAAGTACAGGCGGACACCGTCCCGTCAAGTACAGGGCGCAAAACCGTCCCGTCAAGACAGGGCGGACTACCCTCCTGTCAAGTACAGGCAGGACTACCGTCCTGTCAAGTACAGGGCAGACACCCTCCTGTCAAGTACAGGGCAGCCACAACCGCCTGTCAGTACGGGCAAGCCCCACCCGTCTCTCAAGTACAGGGCGCACTACCGTCCTGTCAAGTACAGGGCAGGGCCTACCGTCCCTGTCAAATACAGGGGAGCACTACCGGCCTGTCAGTACGGGCCAGCAATACCGTCCTGTCAAGTACAGGCGCACTCCGGCCTGTCAGTACAGGGCCGCACTACCGTCCCGTCAGTACAGGGGCAGCAACTACCCTCCTGTCAAATACGGGCAAGCACTACCGCCTGTCAAGTACAGGCAGCACTACCGTCCTGTCAAATACAGGGCAGCACAACCGTCCTGTCATCATTGCAAAGTTTTCTTCGTGTTTGATGACGACTTAATTAAAGATGCAGCTAAGTCTTACTAACTTCTACTATATTTAATATACATAAACCTTTACTCCCTGTGACTTCTTAATTCTTAATAATATAATAAATTTATTTCCAATCAAGAGACCTGGTCTGAACAAAGGTCACAGACCTGGTCTGAGGCAAGGTCACAGCCTGGTCTGAGGCAAGGTCACAGACCTGGTCTGAGCAAGGCCACGGACCTGGTCTGAGGCAAGGTCACAGACCTGGTCTGGGGGAAAGGTACAGACCTGGTCTGAAAGGGAAGGCCAGGACCTGGTTCTGAGGGAAAGGCCCCCCGGGGCAAAAAGG
>NW_026475617.1:0-10095 GCF_026875155.1 Cherax quadricarinatus
TACACATCTTCACATAAAATACCAGTAAGTAAACTACCGGTTTCTCATATACCTTTACCCAAAACCCTTTTTAAATAATTTTAAAACATAAAATACTAAAAAGGGTCACCCCCCAAACACTGTCAACTGTGGGTGTACCATGACTTCGTACGAAAAGAATAAGTAAATTAAACCTAACTTAGAGCACAAAATAAATTTGTCCATCACCACAAATACTTTCCGGGGGGATTCAAGGAGGCCGGGGTTACTCCTGTTTTCAAAAAAATATGGGTCTGTTGTCAGCAACTACGGCCTGTTTTATAATGCTTTGGGTTGTAGCGATGATAGTGCTCTGTTAGTATCAGGTAAAGACCCACAAGACTTTGAAATAACTGTCCTAGAACTAGGCCCCTAGAAAAGGGGTTGTAATAACACCTGGGGAAACCGAACCCACACTCTTGGCAGGAAACATAAATTAAAAAGGGGTAAAAATTTTAATGTCCCGTTAATGGGAAGCCCTTTAATTCAGTTAATTCAATGCAATATGGGGAATTCCTTTTGACCCAATCATGTCAGGAAAACTTATAGGGAACAGTGTAGAAAGAAAGCGAATGCCAGATAAAGTTCTTCACAGAAAAGCAAGTGTCTACCTATGAAGCTAGCAGGACCCTAGGCCTAGTCTCATACATTGTATGTAACACTTTTTGCCCCTTGGGTACTCTCCCTTTAATAAAATACTAAATGAAAACTACAAATCCTCAGAACAAAATGGAAATTTTTTTGGGGACCGGATCCAAAAACAGCAATCAGAATGAATTAAAACAAGGGATATATGAATTTAAAGGCAGAGAAAACAACTAAATTTAAAATTATTTTTTATAAAATTACTCCAACATGTCCCCCAATATCTTACTCCCCAATTTTTGTTAAGGCCGAAACCAAATAATGAAGTGCTAGGGGAAGGGAGAACATCTTTGCAGTATTGTAATATTTTGGCAAATACCACAATTTTAAAAGAAAAGGGGAACTGTGCAACAATGACATTTTTATTTTGGCAACTTTCGCCTCCGGGATTTTTGTAACGGTTTGAATTTTTTAGAAAAAAAAAATTGCTCCCTCTTTTTCTGGCCATATTCATTAGTTCTCTTCCTGAGCTGCTTAGCTGCACAGGTTTTGACATGGCAAGTATCTATTCCATTCCTTTATGCTGTATTTTAGATTTTGGAAGCCTGACTATTTTGGAAACCCCTGACCTTTTGGAACCTGACCACTTGGAAGCCTGACCACTTGGAACCTGACCACTTGGAACCCTGCCACAACAGAACCCTTTGGGCTTCATATCAAGAAGAAAAATTTTTTTGGTAAAATTTACCGACATAGTAAAAAAAAGGACACAAGAGCACTAATGTACATTTCTGTAGCAACGTTTCGCTCTCCAGGAGCTTTGTAAGGGCTTGACAAAGCTCCCAGACGAAACGTTGCCTCAATAAAATGTCACATTATTTACATTTGTGTCCTTTTTTACTTTTGCATCTTTGCAGAACCCAATCAGTGGTCAGGCGCGAAAACAGTTGAAGAAGAGAACCTAGTGAATATGGCTCAGAAAGGGAGGAAGAAATTTTCTTGTATACCAACAACTGTACAATGACTGATACTATTTTTTAATTTCAATGTAAGTACGGGTTTTTATTTTAGCCTTGTTTAATCTCCTTTTTTTTATAACAACTTTTCATTTTAATTAAAAATTTTCTGTTTTAACTTATAAATATAATTAACACTTATCAAAAGGCCCCTCATTGAAAGTAAGTCAGCTGCCTGATTTTTTTTTGGGTTATCCTGGTAATGTACACATTTTTTTCTATGTATGGTAATCTATGTTTTTAAATTTTTTATTGCATTTCTTTTTGAATAAAAACTTACTTACCTCACCACTCTTCCTCATCCTCCCCCTCACTCACCCTCCCTCTCGACTCCTCATTTCTCCCCCCCATTCTCCCCCCCTTTTTCCCTGCCCCTCCCTTTTACCCACCCTCCAAATACCCCCCCCCCCCCACCTCTAACACTCCCTTTCCTCACACTCTCCCTCCCCCCCCCCTTTCCACCATCTCTCTTCCATTTTTCCCCTC
Source organism: Cherax quadricarinatus (assembly GCF_026875155.1). Lineage (NCBI taxonomy): Eukaryota > Metazoa > Arthropoda > Malacostraca > Decapoda > Parastacidae > Cherax > Cherax quadricarinatus. The sequence goes on from NW_026475617.1 coordinate 2,106, forward strand.
CCTCCACCCTCCCCTTTCCCTCCTTATCCCCACCCTCTCATCACATTTCCCTTTCTCCCACCTTCCTTCTTCCCCTACCACCTTTCCCCCCCTTTTCCCCCACCTTCCCTCCCCTTTCAACTCCATCTCTCCCCAAACCCCTTCCCTTTCCCCCCCCCCCCCCCTTCATCATCCACTCTCTCCCCCCTTTCGCCCTCTGTCCACAACCTCTAAACCCCTAACTCACCCCCCCCCCCGCCCCCCACCGTCACCCCCTGATATCCCTCTACTTTCCCGCTTCCCCCTCCCTTCAACTCTTTTTCCCCTTTCCCCCCCCTCTCACCCACCTTTTTCCTCTCCCTTTTTTCTCCCCCCCCTCCCTCGCCTTTCTCCTCATCCTCCCCTCCCCCCCCCACCCCCCCCCCTTCTCCTCACCATCCCCCCACGCTCACCTTCTCCCCAGCCCTCTCTCCCTCCCACCTTCTGGTGGAGCAACCTGATCGTGGCCCGAATCGCCGGGGCGTTCATCCCCGGAATACCCCCGGTAGTGGACCCCTCCATTATCCTTTTCCCCAAACCACCTTCACAATTTTCACCCCACACCTCTCCCACCATCCCAATTACCCTCTCTCTCTCCTCTCCTCCCCCCTTCCTCCTCTCCTCTCTCTCTCTCCCCTTCTCTTCTTCCCCTCTCCCCCTCTCTTCCTCTTTTTCTTTCTCTCTCCCCCCTCTCCCTCACCCTCCCTTACTACATCAAAACAGCAAATCACGTGAGAGTTCACGAATTCTCCAAAGTGCGTCCAACCCCCCATTAGAACTACCAACTTTATCGCTCTGGATTCTGTTGTGTTTATGAACTCCTTGTACCTTTAACTGCAAACTACTAATCTTTTTGCATTCATTATAAAATAAATATAATATATATAATATATATATAATAATATAATATAATATAAATATATATATATAATTATATATATAATATATATACAAAAGAACACTGCAGTGTTCCTCTTTTTTTTGAGTCCGGTTTTTGTCCCCTTCAGGTGTTTCTTTGTTGGGGGAGTTGACTGTAGGTGGGGCCCCAAGCCCTTTTAAATTTTTCCTTCCTTTGATTTTTTTATTTTTCATATTTTTGCAATGTGAGTAGAAGAGGGTTGGAATTTATCCCTTTTCACAGGGGGAATGTATATATAAATAAAAAATAAATAAAATAAAAATATTAATTTATATATATTATAAAATAATATAATAAAAATAAAATAATGTGTGTGGTTGTGTTAAAAAATATTTTAAAAAAATGGGCAGTCTCCCACCGGGGGCAGGTGACAGAAAACGAAAAAAAACCCCCAAAAAAGAAAATATTTCTATGAACATCATTAAACATTTTTCACCTCACTCCCATAATCCTGTTTTCGAAAGGGGTGCACAGAACACAACATTTAAAGCATAACTATAAAGATATACAACAATCCCTCCAAACTGCCAATACCCAAACCCCTCCTTTAAGTGCAGGCATTGTACTTCCCTTTTCATACTCTATCCGGCTTATAAAAAAAGCGGTTTACCTGAAACCCTTTACAAATATACCCTGCTCACACTCCCAAAAACTCATTAGCCGCAAAAAACCATTCTCCCCCCATTTCCCCCTACAACACGCTCACGCAGCTTGCTGAAAGTCCAAGTCCCCCTCCCACAAAACCCCTTTACCCCCTCCCTCCAACCTTTTCGAGGGCGACCCCTCCCCGCCTTCCTTCCCCCACAAAAAATTTTTACTCTCTCCCCTTCATTCTACTTTGTCCATTCTCCTAAAAAACCAAAAACCCCCCCCAACAACCCCTCTTTAGCCCCTGACTAATACTTTTTTTTAACTCCACACCTTCTCCCAATTTTTACACTCAAATTTTCTGATAATATTTACACCAACTGCCCTTAGACAGGGCATCTCCACTGCCCCAACTGTCTCCTTGCTCAACACTTACAACCCAAGCTTCACACCCATAAAAGTTTTGGGAAACCCCAACTTTCTACTTCCCTTGTTTTTCCTCCTAAAATAATGTTTTCTATCTCCCCATATACCTCAACGCATACCACCTTTTTTTCCTTCACAGTTCTATGATTAAACCCATCCTTCATAAATCCACCACGACAAAAGTCAATTCCCAAAAATCAAAAACCATTCACTTTTTCCATACTCCTCTCCCAATTTGAATCCAATTTTTTTTTATCTAAATCTTTTTTACCCCATCCCTACCTTTTCATTTTTACTTTCAACTTTTTTACCTTTCACCCTCTCCCAAACTCACCACTAACCTTTTCAATTTTTTTTAGAATTTCCCAAACACAGTATCTCGGCTAAAAGTAACTGGTCTATTCCCCTTTTGTATTTGATTCCCCAAATTTAATACCACCCCCCTCCCAAACACCCAGCATTTACTCCTTTTACAACCCCATCTATAAATATACACATTTAGTTACTTACTACCCATTTCCCTATACTTGCAACGTCTGCCACATTTCTCCCCTATCCACTCTAACATTCCCTTTTTTAAATCCTAAATGCAAAGAAAACTACCCTACCTTTATCTTAATATTGTTCACATATATCTTCAATTAAATACTTTATCTACACATCCCCTACCACTCGAAACCTCCTTGCTCATCCCAATCCACATTCTGTCTTACCCCCTAAATTTTTTAATAAAAACCCACTGTAATAAAGTTGGTAGAATTCCGACAAAATGTAAAAATAAAAGGGCACAAGTGCAACTAATGTGACATTTTTAGTGAAACGTTTCCTCCCAGGAGCTTTACAAGCCATTTCAAAAAATACATGGACACGAGGGAATAAAGGCTCAGAGTGAGGGCAATACTAGTAGGTACCTTTCGATGTTCACTATTTTTTTGTATAGTAGTATAGTGACAAAAGTAAAACAATATGGTAGAGCAATTTTAAATTTGTACATGAGTAAAAAGGGTTTTAAAAACTTTACTTGGGGAAAAAAAAAATAGGTTGGGCAAATATAGACTGGAAAGAGGCACTTGTTTAGTGTTCACTCTCTTAATGTGCTTTGTGTAAATAAAAAGAGACATGTGATGGCAGGGGTTTACTGTTTTAGGGGGATTCTTTTTTAAGACTCGGGGATGGGGAAGCTGCCGTTCCCTTTTTTTAATTGTATTCGAAACAGCGACAGGGTGATTCGAGGCACTTCGTCTGCGGGAAATTTGTTTTTTTTGACACTAATGGGCGTCCAAATTTTTATGAAGATTGGGGGAATTTCGGTGTTGTACACAGGGGTTGTTCAAGTTTTCGTTCCCACATGCAAATGTGTTCATTGAGGCGGGTGCCCAGGTTTTTAGCTGTTTCACCTATAAATCTTTTACAGCCTCCACAAGGGGATAGTGTAAACCCTGCATTGACTGGGGTGGTGCTTTGGGTTTTTTTTCCCCGTTAAATTCTTTATTGAAGTGCAGAAGTGATGGCGCTCGGTGTTAGCTTGTGAAAACTTTTGAGACTTCTGCAACCGGCTGTTGGGAAGAATTAAACTTTTTTGGGAGTGTGTTGATGATGGAGAATTAATGACTGAAGAGCTCTTTTCTTTCAGCTTGCACATTTTAGAAAGTGAACACTGAAACAAGCTGCCGCTTTCCAGTCTATATTTTTCCAACCCAAATTTTTTGTTAACCAAGTAATACTTTTTACCTTTACCATGTACAATTAAATTTCTCTACCATATTGGTTACTTTGTCATACACTACTACTACTACCCTATGAAAATGAAAAGGGACCTCACTGTAATGCACCTCACTCTGAGCCCCTTTTTATACCCTCTGGTCCATTTATTGTTTCAATGGCTTGATAAAGCTCCTGGAACGAAAAGTTTTCCCCAATAAAAAGTCCATTTTCACGTGTGTCCTTTTTCTTACAAAACCCTACTGTACACTTTTCTTTGGGATACTCCGTAAACCCATTTCCTCCATAATTTTTTTCAATCTCTTTTATTCCCCTTCTTTTATATAAAGGGAAATATACCTATCGCCCTCCCAGGTCCTACCCCTCTTTTATACATTTATTAAATAAAAAAACCACCACTCAAAAACCCACATCCCCCCCTTTTTAACATTACTGTCATGACCCGTCATTCCAGCTGCTTTGCCCCCCTTTTATTCTCCATAATGCCCCTGCCCCCCCACACCCCCAAAAAACCTGCCACTCACCCAAAAAAATGGAAAACTTCCCTCCCAAGCAGAAAGCCAAAACCCCTTTTTTGCAAAAACCCCAAAATATTCCCCCTTCACCCAAACCCCAAAATCCCAATCACTACTCCCCAACCTTTCCCAAAACTGGCTAAACCACTGTTCCCTGTTTTTTTAATTGGTTTTCCCCCAAAATTTTTTTCATTAAGATTTTCTTCCTCTCCACTTTATCATCTCTCTCCTTTTTCCTCTTCACCCCTTCTTCCCTTTCTTTACTCCCATATACCTTCTCTTCTTATAACACTTCGCCCTTTAAAAAATTTTTAACACCTTTTTTCTTTTAAATTTTAACCCCCCTTTTACCCTTCACTTCCACCCTCACTCCCCTTTTCCCCATACCCTCCCCCCTATAACCACAAAATTCTGCCCCAAAATCTTAAAAAGCATTTTTTCTTTTTCCAACCCTTTAAACCCCCCACTATCAACTTGCCTACCCCCCTTTTCCCAATTTCTTGCCCCCAATTTTTCCTCCCTTTTTTATCACTTTTACCCCCTCTCTTACTGTTTTTGCCATTTCCCCCTTTGTCCCGCCCTCTTATTTTAAACTTACTCCTAAAAAATTTTCCATTTTCTTTTCCCTCTATCTTTCTCCTGGAGCCCACCCCTAATTTAAAAACCAATACATTCTAAAAACTATTTTCATTTTACTCATATCTACCTTTTATAATTTTTTTATCCCCTTTTTTTTTTTCATGAAAAATTATTACTTATTTCCAAAACCTCTCTCTACACATAGCTCAATTTAAAAGGCTCACTTTTTTCTTTTACCCCTTCACCCCAAATTTACCTCCCTCTCCCCCAAAACTTTTTTTTACCCACCTTAGCATTGAAACCCCCCCAACCAAAGACTCCCATTTGGGTTAAAAAACTCCCCACCTTCACCAACTTTTCCCAAAACTCTCTCCTCCTCTACATGTCCTATTTCCGGGTGATATACCTTACATAACCCCTTTTCACATACAACCTTTATTTTACCCACTTAAATCCTTAATTAATACTTTTATGCTCCCTCTTTTTTTGCCATAGCTTTTCCTTTAACATTATGCTCCCCTTCTTTTGCTCTAACTCATTTGAAACCCCTACCTAAACCCATTTTATTTTCTCCACGGAAACTCCCCACCCCCTTTAGCTTTGTTTCACTTAAAGCCAAAAATCCACTTCTCTTCAAGATTCAATCACCTCTTTCTTATCATTCGCACAACATCCAAGCACATTTAGCATCCCACTTTTCAATTTTCTTTTTATTCCTTTTAGAAAAAATTTCAGGAAAGGGGTTACACCCATTTTTCCCGGGATTTAGTTGATTTTACAACACCATGACTTCGGAGGAAAAATTCTTATTTCCCCTTCCCCCCTGGATAAAAAAAGAAAAATAAAAGACCAAGAACTATTTAAATAAAATCAAAGAAAAATCCATGATGTGAAAATAAACGGTACATGTATAATAGTTATCTAATGTAAATAGAAGTAGCAAGACGTACCTGTAAATTCTGCTATTTTTAAAACAGACAAAAGACACCGAAATCCTACCCTCAGGAAAACAATTTTAGGCTTTTTGTTTTACACTCGCAGGGCGGTAGTACCTCCCCTGGGGGTTGCTGCTACCAACCTACTACCTACCCAAAACAAAACACACAACACAAACCCCACATTATATATAGTATATATATATATATATATAATATTATAAATATTTTTTAAAATAATACATTTTATTATATAATATATTTATATATATATATATATATATAAAATATATTATAAATAATATAAATTATATATTATATAATATATGTCAGGGGCTGAAGAAGGGGTTGAAAGGGGGGTTTGGTCATCAGAGAGAAGGGACAAAGTAAAATACGTGGACAGCGTATAAACTGTAGGGGAAGGAAGGCGGGGTAGGGGAGTACGCAATCCTCCAGATTGCTCCCCAACTTTCCATCCTCTTTGATAAAATTAAACGAGAAATTTAAGACAATTCTTATGGCAACCTCATGACTCAGCAGAAATACGGGCCTTTAACTACCCCTTTGCAAACAAAGGAATTCGGGGTTTTCTATCCCCAAAAATTTTAGTGCAGCACGGGCCTACAAACAGTCATGCTGGTTGGCCCTCACCAAAAAGGGTGCTTGCCAACATGTTCAGGGCTGAACATCAGACGGGGGAGACTCCCCACTCCAAGCTGTGGGGCGACACACCCGGGATTTCCCCCAAACATTCCCATTCGGCAAGGGGAACGCGCCTCGACCTAAGACCCTCCGTTTTTGGGAGTGGCCCGTCCGCGCTGCCCCATTAACCGGAATATATTGTTTTGGGGCGATGCGGAAGCGACCATATGGTCAAAATGATCTAAACTGTTCCAAACCAAAGGGCGGCATGCAAACACAAGAGTCAACGACATCATAAAGAGAACCCTTTGCACCTGGGTGCCCACCCAAGGAGCCCCATCACTAGCAGCCAACAATCCCCAAAAACCCCGAACCCCTTATGGGGTCATCATCACCATGGAAAATGGGAGCCATACATGGGACTTACCTGTTTTCCCCAAATGGTTTCACCCAATGGAATATTAAATTTTTCTGAAGAACCTCTAAGAACATCCAGTAAATTTTTAACAAAGAAATTTTTCCTTGTCTTTTTAAAAAACATGAGGAATTTTGAGACATAAGGTCCCAGAAAATGTCACCCTTCGAATACCCCCTAATCCATACTTCCACAAACACCTGGACTTATATTAACTTCAACTGAAATAAACATCACCAGTAATTCTGAAAACCTATGTATTAAATTATATGGACTGTATATTAAATTAATTAAGAAAACAAACAATTTATATAAAGGGAATTTATATTAATAACACACCAAATTTTTTCTGGAGATTACATGATTTCACCCACAATCCCCTCCTATATAGGGGGAACTACTGGCCAATTTCAACATATAAAACATTCTTATCTGGGGGATGGGGGAATTTTTATTCCTTTCCCATCTAATTTCGGGGTACTGCCCAGTCGTTGGTTTTTTTCACATTCTGAGAACTGTAACTCCGACAATTTTTGCTCCTATTTTAGAGGGGTTTAACCGTACTAACCCCAGAGCTCCGAAATATTCTTCCGATTTTTCCCCGCTTCATCTTGCCCAGCCCAACTGGCGTCCCTTCACCACAGCTAACCCCATCGCTGGGTTCCCCTTTTTCATTTCAAATTAATTTTTTCTAACTACAATGTGTTTTAAAATAATTATACCAAAAATACCTATATTTTTGGAAAAATACAATATTTTTCCCCACCTAACAATCCCGTTCGGCAACAGGGAGAGCTGCTGCCACAGGAGAAGTAACAGATCACAATAAGGGATAAACCAACGTGTCAATTTTTTTTCCCCGTGGACAGAGACCTGGATCATGGGAAAAAAAAACACATGTTTCCTTTAAAAAACGGTTTTCCAGACTCAACGACACCACAGGGGGCCCAAAGCACCACTTTCAGTTCCAGCACCCAGTGTGGCCCTCCCAAGGGGAATGCTGCCAAAACTGGGGCCGGGCCACTTTGGGAGCTGGAGAAGATTTATAACCTCTGATAATTTTATAATTATTCATGTTTTTGTTTTCTATCAATGTATTCTGTCTATTAATAAAGTTAGCAGACATAAAAAAAAGGGGAGGGGAGGAAAGAAAATATTCAAACACCATCGGAGAGAAACCTTATTTTCCTGAGGGGTTTGTTTATTGTCTTCTCTGAGGATGAGGGGGTTT
>NW_026475619.1:0-10206 GCF_026875155.1 Cherax quadricarinatus
TAAAACAGCATGTTTTTTTTACCTGCTTGGAAACCCCATCAGTTTGCAATCCTTTAGGTCGTCACTACGTATGTTAAGGCGAAGGTGGTCCTTGATAAGCGTAGGGTGGTCTCCATGCAGGTCTCTTGGGTGACTGTGGGTGGGAGATGTTTGCTGTTAACTACAACAGCGTCAGATAGCTGCTGTTGGGTCATTATGGTCTTGGAAGTTGGTTATGACATTGGCAACTTTTTGGGTCCACTCTTGATCTTTCCTCTGTAATGTTGGTAGTAAGTAGGGTGACTGGTCTTTTAGAGTGTTGATGGTGTCTAGGGACTGGGTGTGGGTGTTGCTTTGTTGTTCCAGTGTGTCTAGTTTATGTTCTAGAGCAGTGATCTTGTTGAGGTAATCTGCATTGCTAGCTTTTAGTTCCTGCATTTCTTGAGTTAGTTGGTGATCGTTTGTTCTGAATCGTAAGGATTTAGCTATTTCTGGGTCGGTGATCTTCTTGACATCAAATACTGGGAAGGAGTTATCTTGGACTGTGACGGCGGCCATGTTTGTTGTTGTCTGTCGTGTGTTGTGGTGGTGCCGGTGGGTGATGAGGGTTGTGTCCTGGCTGGCAGTACCACAAGTTTTCCTCGTGTTATTACTGCTCTCACCTTTGATGTTAGGAGTCCTTAGCTGGTTACTTGGATCTTCTTTTATTGCTCTGACCCTTGTCCATTGGCTGTGGCTTCGGGTGAATAATAGGCGATGGGTGAATGTTGTGGAGTATTGCTTCAGTGGCAGCGGGGTAGGAGGTGGTAGTACGAGTCCTATTAGTTGGTAATTTGAGAACTTATGGGTGATTTCTGCAGTTGATTTATATCATTCTGGGTATCCACACATGTTAGTGTTATGTGGGTCTTGATTAGGTCATCACTGGGCTGCTGGGAACCTCAGGTAGAAGTAAAAATAGAGGACAAGGTTCCTGTTGCCGCTGCCGGTTGTCTACGTCGTAGGGAGAAAGGAGAGCACCGGAAATGACCAGGCACCCCGAGGCCAACGTGTCCCTTTAAAACCATACCACGGGCGGGATTTGAACCCGCGGTCAGAGAGTCTCAAAACTCCAGACCGTCGCGTTAGCCACTGGACCAGCTAGCCACAATAAGATTCGTCCAACTAGGTATATTTCTACACCATAGGTCACAGTAGTGCCTATGCTAACCTTCCTATGGTGTAGAAATATACCTAGTTGGACGAATCTTATTGTGCTAGCTGCTCCAGCGGCTAACGTGACGGTCTGGAGTTTTTGAACTCTGACCGCGGTTCAAATCCCGCCCGTGGTATGGTTTGTTTGCAATCGTGCATTACGATTTCGTAAGTCGTGTCTCTTTAAATATGAGAGAAAACGGTCCTGTATAAGGGGGACTTCTACAAGTTATATAAAGGAAACAGGCTCATTAAAATAAACACATTTAAAGGGGGAAAACATCTTCACATAACAAGGAAACCAGTCACATATACTCATCCCACATAATTCTGAGGTAAACTCCGGTTCAACCTTCAGAAAACTGCAATTTGATGCATTCATATAAGAGCCCAATTTTAAACAGTGTACTATTGCATCAATTAAATACACATGTAATCTGAACAGCCCATTACTAGTATTGTATAAAGCCTGTTTATCATGGGTTAATAATTGCTCATTCTACAATATTCCTTTCATGCCAGGAGGAACAAGGGAAATGACTCTTGCTTCCTGCCAATTTGCTGGGTTATTACAAGCTCAAATATGGTTGAAAATCGCGTTCGACTCCTGTGCTATTCGTATCGAATAACGGTCCTGGGACATTCTCACCTCCAATGATTTTCCAGTTTGTCCCAAACAGAGAGATTGCAACCATTGCAACCAACTCTGTAGACACCACCAACACGTTGTTGGGTTGCATTCTTTATTAAGATGCTTCTAACAGTCCCTGAATTTTTATTTTTTTTTAAAAACTACTTGTATATTAAATATTGTAAGAGCATTCTGCAGAATAGATAAATTCTGGTTATATGGGAGGACCAGCACATTCTTGGTCTGCCACTGAGGTTTATCCCAGGTTCTGCCAGTGAGGCAAATTCCATAAACACTTTAGGATATCGCAGTTTCGTGCCAATGTCAAATATTTTCCTGATTTCTTCATCTAGGAACTCCGAACTGCACACTCTAAAGGCTCTCAAAAACATAATAAGAAATATATTCCTTTTGACTTTAATCTCATGGTTGTAATAGTAGTGAATGTATGAGCACACATTGATGGCCTTCCTATATACTGTAAACTTAAACTTTCTATCAACCCGGTGTATCAACACATCTAAGAATGGAAGTTTACAGTCCACCTCTTTCTCCACGGTGAATTTAATAGATGGGACTAAAGTGTTAAGTCATGGTAAAAATGTATCCAGGGCCATATCATTTGGCCAAAGACACAAGATATCATCCACATATCTGAACCATTTAGCTCTACATGGCAGAATATCTTTCAACAGTCTAGCTTCCAAAAATTCCATATACAAATTACTCAATAAGGGGACAACGGATTACCCATCCCCATTCCCTGTTTTTCAGCATAGTATTTCCCTTCAAACTCAAACTGCAGTCAACTATGCAAAACTTAATCAATTCAATATTGGTATTTTTCTCATACGGCAAAGAGAACTAATTCTTCTTCAAATAAGATAGCAGGTCGGGAACAGGGACTCTCGTGAACAACGCAGTGACATAAAAACTAACAAGAGTAAAATCATTAGACATGTTGATATTTGCAATTTGTCGATGAGATCAACATTGTTTTTTAAGTGGGCTTCAGAAATGTTGCCAATCAAGGACACAGTATTTTTACTAACCATTTTGACAAGGCATATGATGCCGATCCTACCAAATTAATAATAAGTCTGGCTGGAAAACCTGGCTTGTGGGTTTTAATCAAACCGTACATGTAAGGGAGTGTCGCAGATTTCGCCGATAACTATTTAATTAATTCCTCATTACCTCTCAGTAAGGTTCTAAGTTGTTTATAAAGTTTACTATTAACCTGATCCAAAGGGTTCTTATTAAGGGGTACGTAAGTAACCCTGTCTTATAATAATGTGTTCATTTTTCCGCTATAATCTGCCTTGTCCATGGGTCGTCGACCCCATTTGATCACTCCACAGGTTAGTGATTAATAAGAATATTGATCTGCTCACATACTTCTCATTCGTTTCTTGTGAACCTCCTCCTTCCTTCCTCAACCTGATTATCCGGTCCTTGACTGTTTTTTTTTTCTCCTGATGTGGCTGTACAACAGCTTCTGGTCAGGCTTGGCTTAGCTGCTGTGTCGTTTTCTTGTTGCCGCGGGGCCTCCCTCCTTATCTATAGATATTCATTTCTGGTTCCTCGACTGATTTCTTTATTTCCTGGGTCCTTTGTCTTCTATACTTTTTCCATTCTCCAGGACACTTAGTTTTGGCCTTCTACAACCTTGGGTAAACCAAGGGCTTGGTCTGGTCTTCCTATAATTTCTGTTGTCCTAAGGAACGAACCTTTCCTCTGCCTTCTTGTAATTTGTTGTCACATATTCCATCATTTCAATTAATGATTTTCCCACCAGTTCTCTTTCTCACTGAACCTCATGCAGGAAATTCATCATGCCTGTGTAGTCCCCTTTTGAAGTTTGGCTTCTCCCGTCCTACTCCTGCTTCCCTTTCCACTTGTGTACCCATAAATTTGTACTCACCTATTTGTGGTTGCAGGGGTCGATTCATAGTTCCTGGTCCCGCCTCTTCATTGATTACTACTGGGTCCTTTCTCTCCCTGCTCCATGAGCTTTATCAAACCTTGTCTTAAAACTATGTATGGTTCTCGCCTCCACTACGTCACTTTCTAGGCCAGTGGTATTCATTGAAACAGCTCGCGAGCCATTGGCGGCTCGCGATAACTCAATTCACGGCTCTCGAAAAATATATAAATTAATTAATAAAAAAAATATATATATAGAAAAATAATTTTTCAAGTAAGATACATATTTTCATGAGGTGAGATGGAAGACGAAGTCACAGTAAGAGATAACATTCTAACATCCCTACCCTAGTCGTACAGAAATCATATGTGTCCACTACGGGAAACTGATCGGGGAAAACGTCTAGCTCTACGCGTCGGTGGTCTCGCTGAATCAGTTGAGTTCAAGCTTTCGGGGAGACTGGACGTATTTCGTTACTCTTGGAGATTTTTGTGTTTGAAAATAGGCAACAGATATTTGAGACTGCGGCAACATATATGAAAGTAACGACTTAACTGTTGCTGCTTGTGGAAGCTAGCTGCGATGGGCTAGTTTTACTTGAAACCAAAGTGCAGTCAAGTAGTGTCGTTATGATGGATCGATTTGTGGTTAAACAAAAACGCAATAGTGATGAACACCATCCCAGACCCGACCAGTAGAAAAGGAGCATTAAGTAAGTTTGGTCTTTATTTTGCTATTAATAACAAGATATGCAGGCTAATATTACCATGTCTAATTTTTATCATTTACTATATTGCACTAGCAGCTCAGTACTACTTAATTTAGTTGAGTTACGCTAACTTGCAGGGAGCTGCGGCTCTCTCAATTAATGTGTTTAACCGAAGTGGCTCTCTTGCAAAAATTAGTGAATAACACTGTTCTAGGCTATTCCACTGCCTGGCTACTCTATGACTGAAGAAATACTTCCTAACATTCCTTTGACTCATCTGATCTTCAACTTCCAATTGTGACCCCTTGTTTCTGTGTCCCTCCCTGGAACATCCTGTCTTTGTCCACCTTGTCTATTCCATGCAGTATTGTATATGTAGTTATCCTGTCTCCCTGGACCCTCCTGTCCTCCAGTGTCGTCAGGCCAATTTCCTTTAACCTTTCTTCGTAGGACAATCCCCTTAGCTCTGGGACTAGTCTTGTTGCAAACCTTTGCACTTTCTCTAATTTCTTGACGTGCTTGACCAGGTGTGGATTCCAAACTGGCGCTGCATACTCTAGTATGGCCCTGACATATATGGTGCACAGAATCTTGAACAATTCCTTACTGAGGTATCGGAGCGCTATTCTTAAGTTTGCAGATCTCCGTACGCTGCAGAAGTTATCTGACTGATGTGCGCCTTAGGGGATGTGCTCGGTATTATACTCGCCCAATGATCTTTTTCCTTGAGTAAGGTTTGGGAATCTTTGGCCACCTAGACTATACTGCATGATTTTGCATTTGGCAGGGCTAAATTCAAAGGGCCAGTTGTTGGACCAGGCTTGGTAGCCTGTCCAGGTCTCTTGTAGTCCTGCCTGATCTTCAACTGATTTGATTCTTATCATTAACTTCACATCATCTGCAAACAAGGGCACTTCTGAGTCTAATCCCTTCCGTTATGTCATTCACATATACCAAAAACAGCACAGGTCCTAGGACTAACCCCTGTGGAATCCCGCTTGTCACAGGTGCCCACTCTGATACCTCGTCACGTACCATGACTCGTTGTTGCCTCAATGTCAGGTATTCTCTGATCCATTGCAGTGCCTTTCCTGTTATGTGTGCTGATCCTCTAGCTTTTGCATTGACCTTTGTGAGGAACTGTGTCGAACGCCTTCTTGCAGTGCAAGAAACTGAAGTCTATCCACCCCTCTCTCTCTCTTGTCTTACTTCTGTCACCTTGTCATAAAACTCCAGTAGGTTTGTGACACCGAATTTTCCCTCCTTGAAACTGTGCTGGTTGTCGATTATATGCTTGATTCTTTCCAGGTGCTCCACCACTCTCCTCCTGATGATCTTCTCCGTGACTTTGCATACTATACACGTTAGTTACACAGGTCTGTAGTTTAATTCCTCATGTCTGTCTCTTTTTTTAAAAATTGGGACTACGTTTGCCATCTTCCATACCTCAGGTAGTTGCCCAGTTTCAATGGATGTGTTGAAGATCTTTGTTGGTGGCACACACAGCATCTCTGCTCCCTCTCTAAGGACCCATGGAGAGATGTCTGGTCCCACTGCCTTTGAGATATCAAGTTCACATAGCAGCTTCTTCACCTCCTCCTTGGTTATGTGTACCTCATCCAGCACTTGTTGGTGTACCTCCCTGTTCTGATTTCCTGGAGTCCTACCAGTTTCCACTGTAAATACTTCTTTAAATCTCATGTTTAGCTCCTCACATACTCTTGGTCGTTCTTGTGAACTCCCATCATTCTTCCTCAGTATGATTACCTGGTCCTTGACTGTTGTTTTCCTCCTGATGTGGCTATATAACAAGCTTTAGGTCAGACTTGACTTTCGATGCTGTGTCATTTTCATATTGTCGCTGAGCCTCCCTTCTTATATGTGCAAATTCGTTTCTGGCTCTTCAGCTGATCTCTTTATTTTCCGGGTCCTTTGTCTTCTGTACCTTTTCCATTCTCTAGTACACCTAGTTCTTGCCTCCATACCCCTTTTGGGGTGAACCATTGACTCATTCTGGTCTTCCCATTATTTCTGTTTCCCTTGGGAACAAACATCTTGTCATGTAGGGGGGCTTGATTAGGGGAATATGGGGGTAAGAGGAGGGAGTTAGTAGATAGGGGACAGGCGAGGCAGTAGGAGGGATGAGGGCAGAGGTAGGTAGGTAATGTGAGGTCACTGGTGACTACACCTTCACCTCTCATACTCTACCCGCCACACTAACACTACTCACCCTCTCACTACTTAACTAAACATAAATAAATGGAAAAATAATGGGGACAGTGAATATTACTATTCTACTCAAACACAGTTTATTATTAAGTCTTTGTACAATAATATATTTGGGAACAGGAGTACATTATTGGGGGTTTAGATAAATGGGGTGGTACACATAAGCAGTGAGAAAGGGAATACAATCAACTTGACCAAAATGAATGTAACTTACAATATAGTTCCGAGGGCAGTTCATCACAGGAACTAAGCCAAAGGTCCCAAGACCTACACAGCACGAGTACTGCGCCAGCCAGTACTCTGCCCAATGCCTCCAACAGTTCTCCTCCAGAGACTTCAGCAGCCTTCTCCCGAGCCCTGCAACCCAGCAGCAGCTCCGCCAAAGTCTCTGTTCAGGAGCTCTGCACCCCAGCAGCAGCTCCGCTTGAATCTCTGCTCAGGAGCTCTGCACCCCAGCAGCAGCTCCGCTCGAATCTCTGCTCAGGAGCCCTGCACCCCAGCAGCAGCTCCGCTTGAATCTACTGATCATTCTCTTCCTTGGGCTTTTATGGTGGTCCAAGCACCCTCCACAACCACGTGTACGACTGATGCCTAGTCTGACGCCGTCAAGAACAAAAGACCTCAGACGTGGGCGTGGCTACAGACGTTTGCCAAGGCAAGGTGTGACCATATAATTGGTTAAATTAGGTCTCCCCAGAGACCTCACAAGCCCAGCTGGACTACATCACATCCCCCTTTCTCTGTCATGTGGGTTTCGAAAACATGGATAAGGTAAAAATACTCATGTAGGCTGGTAGTACGTATAATATAACGGATAGTGTGTGAAGGCGCCAACCGCCGTCCTGCCTCTCTGCTCTCTATCGTAAGACTAACTGACCCACAGTGCCTATGTGAGGGGGTGTTTGAAATCCTGCTATGGTCAGCAGCATGATACAGTCAGTGATTCACGCAGAGACGGTTGGTATGAGTCATCTACTGGTACACTGGTTGCTGGTAACTGGTTACTAGGAACTGGTACTACTACTGAGAGCTCGGCGACGCTAACGTATGTCGTCCTGACATACAACTACAAACTAGAGATGGCAGGTATATGACTTGGGCTGATTCTATACAATGTCAAGTACACAACAATTGAACATTATAACATACATAAGTAGAATATTGGAATGGAAGCTTACGTAACTGAAACTGTAATGCAATACAAGGTATAATATAGCACAACTCATCGAATAAAACTCAACGTTGAGATTACACAGTAGAAGTGATAAAAAAAAATTTGATCGATCAATCTGTATTCATGTGATCTACGGATTCTGAGGAAGGAATATATACAAAGAAAGAAGTGTTTAACAGAAAGGCAGATTCGGTGCACTCAAATCTAGACTGTTAACTCTCAGAATTCGGAGAGAACGTGAACACAAAAAAAAATTCTTGAATACTGATAAGCTGATACTGTAATTATTCATCTATACAGGTTATTTACATTTAACCCCAACTCTGCTAGGGTGAGATTGACATATGCAGAATGGGTGTCATCTCTGGGAGGATCAAACTCTGTTGCACTGGGCTAATCTCATGCTGTATTTGAGGCAAATCTGAATTGGTAGTTACAAATGATACTTGAGGATTTCTCAATACCTGTCGTGTATGTAGGGAATAACGACATTCAGGTTGATCGTCTGACTGAGTATCAGAGGTAGAGAGTACAGGATCAGGAGGATTGTCAGAGTCTGTCACATTAGTCTGAGTTGGAACATCATTATCATCACATACTAACTTCATATGATCTAAATGTGATTCTTTATACTGACCAGTACTAATTTCTCTAACCTTATACTTATTACCAGTGATATGTTCAACTACTCGATAAGGACCAACAAACTTTTGATCAAGCTTGGCATTGCAGACGTTTTGTTAAAATTAGTCAGCATAACTCTCGAACCTACTTTGATTTTGGATGGCTTTGCTCGAGTGTTTGCGACTCTTGTAAATTCTGCTGTTGATTTATGAAGTGTTTCACGGATTCTTCTAAAAACACTTTGAGCTAAGCTGGTACGAGTTGCTATGAAATCATCTCGCCAGTAAAATCCCACATACCAATGCCCATGCCGGGGACTACCTAGATGGAAATTTCCCTAATTCCTTCTATCTTGCACCAACTGAGCCCACGGAAGTCATTGAGATCATAAAGTCACTTAAAAATAACTCGGGGAATCTGTCTCATGTCCCACCATTACTGTACAAGCGAGCGGCCCATGTCCTTTCGCATGCTATTTCATTACTTTTTAACAAGTCAATAGAGACCAGCACCTTCCCGAAACTACTCAAGATGGCAAGGGTTACACCAATACATAAAGGTGGTGACCCTACAGACTTAAACAACTATAGGCCAATATCTAACTTACCATTGCTATCCAAAATCTTTGAGAAACTTGTGCACAGGAGACTATTCATTTATAACGGCTCAAAACATACTCAACCCCTGCCAGTTTGGATTCAGGAAAAATAAAGCACTAATGATGCAATCATAAAAATCCAGATCTGCTTTTACACAGCACGGGAAATAAGGAAATCCACAAAGGGAATTTTTTATTGACCTAAGAAAGCTTTTGACACAGTAAACCACGAAATCCTACTCCACAAACTTGACCACTACGGTATAAGAGGCCATGCGCTTGCTTATTTCAAACTTACATTACTAAAAGGTATCAGTACGTCCCATTAAAGACACAGCATCAGCAACACGGCCACTTGATACTGGAGTTCCGCAGGGGGAAGTGTCCTTGGTCCCTGCTCTTCCTCTATACATCAATGACCTACCAAACGTATCCCAACACCTAAACCCATTCTCTTGCTGATGACACGACTTATGTCATCTCTCACCCTAATCTTGCCACCCTTAACACCATTGTGAATGAGGAGCTGATTAAAATATCGACTTGGATGACAGCCAACAACTTACGCTTAACACTGACAAAACATTTCTATATTTTGTTTGGTAGCAAGCAGGGGATGCACAAATTAACATTAAGATTGACAACACTCTAATTACCAGAAAAAAATGGGGGAAAATTCTTAGGCTTAAACCTTGACAATAACCTGAATTCAGCACCCATATCCAGCATATAGCCAAAAAAGTATCCAAAATGGTTTTGGGGTCCTCTCCAAGATACGATACTACGTGCCGCAAAATTCCCTTCTCCACTATACCACTCACTTATTTATCCATACCCCACCTATGCTATTTGTGCTTTGGGGGTCAACAGCGCAACACACCTAAAGCCAAAATAACCCAACAAAAAGCTGCAGTAAGAATAATCACTAAATCCCATCCCCTGGCGCAACCCCCCCCACTCTTCAAAGATCTAAACTTTTCCCCAGTTCAGTACATCTACACTTACTACTGTGCAATCTATATCTACGGGCCTTAAACCTAATATCAACCTTGACCTTAAACGCTTTCTTTATAGTTGTGACAGAACCCCCAGGCATAACACCCAAAAAAAAATCTCCTACGACATCCCGTGTCCGACTTTT
>NW_026475620.1:0-10897 GCF_026875155.1 Cherax quadricarinatus
TTTGGGCCAGGAAAAAATAAATTTTTTAACTAATTTTATGGAACTTCTTTCCTCTACATGAAAAGTTCAATTATTTATTTTTTTCACACAGAAAGTGTCTGTGTTGTTCAGGACATAGAAGTGTAACTAAAGATTTTAAATTTAGGAACCCCACAGGGAGTGTGCTTAGTCCACCCTTTTCAACATTTTGATTAATCCCTTACTTAATGCCATGCCTAGCCAGCCCCATCATTATATGGTTAGTTTTGCTGATGACATAATGATTCACACTACCGGATTCTCCAACACCCAAAAAAATTCTTAATCATGTTTTAGCCTCGTGTCAGGACCTGGGGTTAATAATCTCAGGGGATAAAACAAAGATACTCAACGGGCGGTCCTCCTCGGCAGAGAGGCACAGTTCGTCAGATCCATTGCATGATGGGTCTCTTCTAGAATATGTAAGCGATACAGGTATCTAGGCTTTGAGGTTCCACTACTTGGACCTGTTGTAACGAGACTTTGTCGCCAATACAAAGAAAGGCTGAGAGCACTTAGAGTTGTGGCAGGTTTTCATCCCAGGTATGGTGCTAATGTTAAAATTGTAAAAATGATGTACCCTTGCTTATATTAGATCTTTGGGTTGATTATGCAGCGCCACAAACTTGCCTCGTGTCTGACTGGAAGCTTGGAGGGCTGGAAAAACTGCAAAACGAAGCAATGAGGATCATCCTAGGATGCCCTCGTACTGCCCAAAATTTTAAATATGCGGAAAGAACTTAATATTCCAAGCATTAGAGATCGTGTTACTGAAAGAAATATCCTTATGGGGTCAATATGCTTAGGCTAGCCCATTCAAACCCCTGCACAGAAGCCCTCCAAACTTTCCTCACACTGGTGAACATCCTTCCAGATGGATCGAAAAAACTGGAACCGACCTCCGCATGAACCACTACATAAATCTATATCAAGTTGGACAACAGAGACATTTCCCTGCTCCATGGGGTATCACCCCATTCCAAACACCAATTTCCCTTTTTTTTTTTTTTTCCCCCCCGAAAACTCTTCTTAAATCAAAAACCAAAAAGCTTCGTCGGGAAACCCAAAACCATGATGCCTTAAGCTGATTGATAACTTAGTACACAGAACAATTTTTCACAAATTTTTTTACATCGAGGGTTTTCTGTTCACCATTTCCACGGTGACCCGGAAATCCCGGGCTTTGCCCACACAGATGATGGCTCTCAAAAAGAAATTGGAGCACGCATCAATAACGGGGGCCTCCTACCCTTCAAACAGAACTGTTTGCCATACCTTTGCACTCAAATTTTCCCATGTACCCAAAGGGGTTGACACTTTAAGAAAATGATTCTCGTCTTTCCATAAATGCTTTTAAAATCATTAAGTATAAATTGGGGGCATGCTTTTGTCAGAAGCCAGACATAAATGGTAAATTGTGGACAGAAAGAGTCAGAGGCACATCCCTTTGTTTCCCCTCTCACTTTGGGGGGCCCCCCCCCCTTCAAAAGCTGCTAGAACGGAAAAATTTGGGCCCAAAGCTGTAGTTTTAAAAGGGGGGGGGTTTAATTAAAATTTTGGGGTTGTCACTTAGTTTTTTTGAAACAATAATACGAAAAAAAAACTTAAAATAAATTTTAGGACTTAAGACTTGGGGAGTTTTGCACAAGCCCAGCCCCACAATCATCTTTCCCATCATGCAGGGGGAAAGCCACATGCCCTAGGGTGCATCCAACAAAAAAAGTAACCTTGGATGTCACTACTCCCCGGGCCCCGGGGCGGGTTTACAAGTATTTTTGGCGGGTTAAAAATCACCCACCACCAAATGTAACCAAACAAAAGAAAAATTTTTCCCCAGATGGCCTATTGTCACCCCTTGCGTCATTATGTACTGGAGTGTGATCAAAAAATAAAATTTAGAAACAACTCACTCAAAATGTTCAAGAAATGGCTAATTTTTTTTATCCACAGTTTTATATTGCAGACCATTCTGGAGAAACCCCCCCTGACTTTGTTTCTGAAATAAAGCATTACCAAGTTTTCATGTGTGTGTGGGGGGTTGTGTGGGGGGGGGGGAGGGGGTGGGGTGTGTGGGGTGTGTGTGTGTGTGTGAGTGGTTGTGTGTGGGTGTGGGTGTGGGGTGTGGTGTGGGGGTGTGTGTGTGCGGCGTGGTTTTGGGTGGGGTTGAGGGTTGGGGGTGCGGGTGTGGTGAGGGGTGTGTGTGTGTGGCGTGTGTGTGTGTAATTTTTCATGACTGTAACCATGAATAGGATAAAGCTGTTTCCCTTTCCCTCTGTAACTTCCATAAAAAAAGTGACCAACCCTACCTGGATTTTTCTTTTACCTTTGTAACTAGTTCAGCTATCATAATTTTAAAGGGCCCAAACCACTCCCATTATGAAACCTTTGAATTTTTTGGAACAAACCGGGCCCCGGAGGGGTATGGGGTGCATAAAGATATTAAACTAAAGTGTGTGTGTGTGTGGGGTGTGTGTGTTGTTGTGGTGTGTGTGTGTGTGTGTGTTTTGGTGTGTGTGTGGTGTGTGTGTGTGTGTGGTGTGTGTGACTCAAAAATCAAAAATTTGCACCAATAACTCATTAAAATTTGTGCCGGGGTGGGGAAGGGGTAAATTGCTCATTACTCAATAATTTGTTCATGATTGTACCCAAGTAAAAAGGGAAGAAAACCATTTTTCAAAATTTCCTTCCCTTTTGTAATTTGTGAGCTCATTACCTTTGTACCTAGTTCAGCTATCAAAATTTTGGGGCCCAGTCCCTGGACCCATTACGTACCTCGAATCTGTAAATACCTTTGTAACTTTTCAAAATTGTGACCAGACTTACCGGGATTTCCCTTTTCCCTTTGAAAAATTTTGTAAATTCTTTAAACCTTTTGAAAATTGTGAGTTCATACCTTTGAAAAATTGTGATTTTGGGTTCCCTCTGTGACGCTCACTACAAAACTTTTGGAGTCCATCCCTGGACAATTATTTACCTCTGTAATCTTTGACTCCCGGGCCCAAAAGGAGGGGAAAGGGGTGCAAAAATAAACATATTAAAAAACCTTCTGGGGCCTCTGCGCTGCACCCTCCCCACCTCACAAGCTTCACCCACGAAGGCCCTCTGCTGACCACAGTACCTCACAGGCAAGGATAAATTTAACAACTGGATATCGATTGTTGAATACAGACAGAGCAACTAAAGTTAAACCTTTTTTCCCCCAAATTGCTCCCAAGCAGTTTTCCCAGAATACCCTTTTTGACCAAGTTTGTAAAGGTTTGGGAACAAAAACCATTAGGTAATGGGAAATAATGAACAAAATTTTTGTAAACCCACAATAAGGGGCGAGCCCTTCAAACACTTTTTAAATTGTATAGCAATAAAGAAGGGGAAAGGGACGCCTGCCCTGTCAAATTTCTGCCCCTAGCATGAGCCAATTCGGGAAAGAGAACAAAAAAAGTACCTAATGAAGAAGCAATTTGAAAGGCAAGAGATTTGTTTTCTATATAGCTAACTTCGGGGACCTTGTTTTGTAATTAATCTTCTGTTATTGTTAAGGAAAACCGGTGAAAAGGAGGGTCGAGGAAGGGAGATTCGGGGTAAATGAGAGCATTTTTAAAGGGTGAAAAAAAACATTAAAAAATTTAGGGAAAAAAAAGTTTTTTTTACCGAAAAATAGTGAATAATTCTGGAAACCATTTTGATGTAATCAGTTGCTATGTATTGTATCAAAATACACTACAAAAGCAACATCTCCCAGGACCTTTTCCCTTCAAATGCAAGGACTTTAAACAGCCCCAGTCCCCCTGTGGGGTCCTCAAAAAGACTGACGTCTGCAACCCTGCGAGATTTTTTGGGGGGCCGTAACCCAAAGTTTCAAAAGAAAAAAATTTGTGGAAAAAATCAAAAAAAGTTTTTAAATTTAAATTCAAAGTTTTTTTTCTCTTTTATTTTGTATCATCAAATCACAATTACTCCCGGGGAGATAATTTCCAGTAACCTTCAAAGGGTTTGCTCAAATCACCGACCAGTATGTTTTAAAAAAGTGAAAACCCCCTGATCAGAGCGATCGACTGGTCCAACCCTTGACGGGGCCGAACCCTTGACTGGTCCCCAACCCCCGGGGCTGGTTTTTAAAAGTTTCGTTTTTGGGCAAAAAAAGCAGAAATGTAAACGGATTTGGGGGTTTTAGGCCCCCCTTATAAACACAAACCCTTTAAAAAACAGAACGTGACGGTAAGCATCCAATAACAAAAAAAAGTTTGAAACAGAAATACAAATACTTTTAAACTTCATTTTAAGGTTATTAATAGAATATTCAAGAAAGGGTTTCTAATAGAATTGGGAGTAAAAATTCAACCCCTTCAAAACATTATGAAGCGGGGTGTAATCTGTGGGGCATCAAAAAAACGGGCTTCCACATGGATAAATTTTTCATTTTTTTTGGAAATTGGTGTCACCCCCCCTTTTGCAGATATCCCAGAACCCAGCTAAAAAGCAGTAATTAAAAACAGAGAAATGGTTTTTTTGGGATGCCCCCCAAAAGAGGAAAAACTGTGGAAAAAATCACAAGGGGGTTAAAAGAGGACAACATTTAAAACTCTTTCATAGAAAAACCGAAGCTTTCTACAACAATTGGGACATAAAAATCTGGGCTGAATGGTTTCTGCCCTTGAAACTGGCCAAGTAGCACAAACTGTAAGGCTGGAGGTGATGTTTTTCCCTGGGATCATAAAAAGTTGGGGGTGAAGTGCGTCCCGGGAGACAGTAATGGGAAGCTGGAGGTGCTGGTTCCCCGGGACAGAAATGGTGAAGCTGGGGATACTTTCCCTGGGAGACAGTAATGGGAAAACTGGGGGGATTTTGTCCCCGGGATCGGAATTAAACGCAGGAAGGGAAAAATATAAAGCCCCCAAGAGGACAGGAGCCCCTATAGGGAAACAAGTGTAGCAAAAATAAGATAAAACCAATATTCCCAAAAAGAAATACCCCCAGGAAAAGAAAAAAAGAGACTCCAAAAGCAATAGTGGGATAAATTTAAACCAAAAAAAACTGGTGGGCCCATTGTTTTGGGGCAGGGAGGATGGAAAAAAGACAAGGGGAAAAAGGGCCCCCCAGGGGAAAACAGTCACAGAAACCCAAGGCAAACCGGGAAAACCCAAACCTGTGCACAAAACATGCACTTGGGATCTGCTGGCATTTGGGGAAATTCCCGGAAAAAAAGATGGGAAAAAAGCAACAAGACCACCCTAAGGGAAAAAAGTTCCCTGCCCCATTTTGACAACAGGGAAAAACAAACTCCCTTCCTGTAAAAAAAGGTTTTTTAACCCGAAATGGGGGTACCTCTTCATACAAAGGGAAAAACTGTGCTATAACTTAAAAAATTTCCACAAACCATCTAAAGGGACAAAAAAATACAAAAATCCAGGGCCCGGGGGGAAAATGGGTAGCCCCAGCCACTCAAGAGGGAAGGTTTTTTTGTGCCAGGAAGGAAAAAAAAATGGCCCGGAAAAGGCAGAAAAACGTACCCAAATCCCCGTCATTTTCCCGGGGTGGAACCACAGTCGATTTGGGCCCCCACTCCAAAACCCAAAAGAAACAGATACAATGCCGGAAAAAAAAATCCCCCCCCCGTACCAACAATACCACCAGTCCGATAAAAAATTCCCTTTTTTGCAAATATACCCGGGTCAAAAACCAGCAACAAAAACAAAAAACTTTTATCCGTGGCCCGCTTGCAGAGGCAAAGGCAATGTTCGCGGGGGTTTTTACTGAGACCCACATAAAGGGTCACTTGGACAACGAAATATATCCCAGGTTACAACTTTAAAAACAGATGTACGAGGGAAAACAAAAAGGGGGGGGGGGGTTTGGGCCCGTACATTTTCAGATCACTTGTTTGCACAGAACTGCTTAATGCCTCAAAAGACGTAGGGAAAATTTTAGCATAAAGACGAGAACCAAAACCCTAGTCTTTGTGGAGTCTAAAGCCTCCGGACAACACCCCAGAAATTTCCCCAGGAACAGCTGTTAAAAATTGACCACTGTCTGGAAAATCTTCCAGCTCCTGCACCCAACATCTTGCCCTGGGGGATTTCAACTTAAGGCACCTAAAAATGGAGGAATATAGCAAATAATTTGTTGCAGTAATAACACCAGGGGGCAGCTCTGATGAAAACTCACACTCACACGAGTTTTTAAAATCTCTGCACAAAATTCAATTTAAACCGCAAATAATAGAGCCTACTAACTGGAGAATACACTAGACCTCATCTTCACAAACAATGATATCTGATAAGAAATGTCACCATATCAAAAACAATATACTCAGATCACAACAAAAATTGAGGTTCAGACATGTATGCGTGGAGCCCCAGACCGACAAAATGAGACTAGTCACGAGGGAGCATTCACAAATTCAACTTCAATAACAAAAACTAAAGTGGAACCAAGTAAACCAAGTCCTAACGATATAAGCTGGGAAGATATACTAAGCAACACAGACCCAAACTTATGCCTAGAACAGATTAACTTGGTGGCACTCGATGTTGCACAGGCTTATTCCTCTAAGAAAAAGGAGGATAGATGTAAAATTAGAAAGAGACAGGCCGCTCCCTTTACAGGCGACGGAAAAGAAAAACAGAGGGGCCCTAAAAGAGGTCAATATATCTGAAATGCCCCAGGGAGACACTGGTCAGAAAAAAATAGCAAGCATCGAACTTAAGCTAAAAGAATCCTTTTAGGAGTCAGGAATCGCGGGAAGAACTAAAAGCCATAAATGAAATGGGAAAGAAACCCAAAGATTTCTTCTCCTATGCCAAATCAAAATCGAGAACAACGTCCAGTATTGGGGCCCCTACTTAAACAAGATGGGTCTACACAGATGACAGCAAGGAAATGAGAGAGCTACTCAAGTCCCAATATGAAATCAGTTTTTTGCAAGCCCCTAACCAGACTGAGAGTCGAAGACAAAATGAATTTTTTAATGAGAGAGCCACAAAAATTGATTAACACAAGCCTATCCGATGTTATCCTGACCCAAATGACTTCGAACAGGCAATAAATGACATGCCCATGCACTCTGCCCCAGGGCCAGACTCAGGAACTCTGTGTTCATCAAGAACTGCAAGAACCCCTATCACGAGCCTTTTCCATCCTATGGAGAGGGAGCATGGACACGGGGGGCGTCCCTCAGTTACTAAAAACAACAGACATAGCCCACTCCACAAAGGGGCAGTAAGCAACAGCAAAGAACTACAGACCAATAGCACTAACATCCCATATCATAAAAATCTTTTAAAGGGTCCTAAGAAGCAAGATCACCACCCATCTAGAAACCCATCAGTTACACAACCCAGGGCAACATGGGTTTAGAACAGGTTGCTCCTGTCTGTCTCAACTACTGGATCACTACGACAAGGTCCTAAATGCACTAGAAGACAAAAAGAATGCAGATGTAATATATACAGACTTTGCAAAAGCCTTCGACAAGTGTGACCATGGCGTAATAGCGCACAAAATGCGCGCTAAAAGGAATAACAGGAAAAGTCGGTCGATGGATCTATAATTTCCTCACTAACAGAACACAGAGAGTAGTCGTCAACAGAGTAAAGTCCGAGGCAGCTACGGTGAAAAGCTCTGTTCCACAGGGCACAGTACTAGCTCCCATCTTGTTCCTCATCCTCATATCCGACATAGACAAGGATGTCAGCCACAGCACCGTGTCTTCCTTTGCAGATGACACCCGAATCTGCATGACAGTGTCTTCCATTGCAGACACTGCAAGGCTCCAGGCGGACATCAACCAAATCTTTCAGTGGCTGCAGAAAACAATATGAAGTTCAACGATGAGAAATTTCAATTACTCAGATATGGTAAACATGAGGAAATTAAATCTTCATCAGAGTACAAAACAAATTCTGGCACAAAATAGAGCGAAACACCAACGTCAAAGACCTGGGAGTGATTATGTCGGAGGATCTCAACTTCAAGGACCATAACATTGTATCAATCGCATCTGCTAGA
This sequence comes from Cherax quadricarinatus, assembly GCF_026875155.1. Taxonomy (NCBI): domain Eukaryota; kingdom Metazoa; phylum Arthropoda; class Malacostraca; order Decapoda; family Parastacidae; genus Cherax; species Cherax quadricarinatus. The sequence goes on from NW_026475620.1 coordinate 8,023, forward strand.
AAAATGACAGGATGGATAATGAGAACCTTCAAAACTAGGGGAGGCCAAGCCCATGATGACACTCTTCAGGTCACTTGTTCTATCTAGGCTGGAATATTGCTGCACTCTAACAGCACCTTTCAAGGCAGGTGAAATTGCCGACCTAGAAAATGTACAGAGAACTTTCACGGCGCGCATAACGGAGATAAAACACCTCAATTACTGGGAGCGCTTGAGGTTTCTAAACCTGTATTCCCTGGAATGCAGGAGGGAGAGATACATGATTATATACACCTGGAAAATCCTAGAGGGACTAGTACCGAACTTGCACTCGAAAATCACTCACTACGAAAGCAAAAGACTTGGCAGACGATGCACCATCCCCCCAATGAAAAGCAGGGGTGTCACTAGCACGTTAAGAGACCATACAATAAGTGTCAGGGGCCCGAGACTGTTCAACTGCCTCCCAGCACACATAAGGGGGATTACCAACAGACCCCTGGCAGTCTTCAAGCTGGCACTGGACAAGCACCTAAAGTTAGTTCCTGATCAGCCGGGCTGTGGCTCGTACGTTGGTTTGCGTGCAGCCAGCAGCAACAGCCTGGTTGATCAGGCGCTGATCCACCAGGAGGCCTGGTCACAGACCGGGCCGCGGGGGCGTTGACCCCCGAAACTCTCTCCAGGTAAACTCCAGGTATAAGGATTACAATGCTGAGTTTACAGAATTTGGTTATTGTGTGGTTTACATGTAGTAAAATAATGATTACAGAGTGTACCAATAGAACACCTAGCATGGCTAGGCATTTTGGGCAGACTTAGTTTAAATCTTAATTTTAAAATATTACAAATTATGAGGTAAGTTGGTATTATGGCTAAGTGACTAAATACTAGTTTGTGAGTTTAGCAATGTGAATGCTTTTGTTTTGGCACAGTACATAGTTTCAGTATTGGAGTATCACAGGATTCATTATTTTAAGATTGAGATTAATATTTCATATTTCTGTTTATGGTCAAATGGGTGAGTGAGTGTAAGTGTGAACCACCAGGTGGTATTCGTGTAGTTAGTTTTACGGGTTTATCAGGAGATAAGATGTTTTCTAATGTTAGTTTTGAAAGTGATGAATGTGTCTGCAGTTCTAGAGTTCTCAGGTAGGGTGTTCCAGATTTTAGTGTTTTTGACATACATTGAATTTTTGTAAAGGTTTAGTCGGATACGGGGAATGTCGTAGAGATGTTTGTGTCTGGTGTTATGCCTGTGGGTTCTGTCACAACTGTCAAGAAAGTGTTTTAGGTCAAGGTTGATATTGGAGTTTAAGGTCCTGTAGATGTAGATTGCACAGTAGTAAGTGTGGATGTACTGAACAGGGAGTAAGTTTAGATCTATGAAGAGGGGGGGGGGGTGTTGCCAGGGATGAGATTTAGTGATTATTCTTACTGCAGCTTTTTGTTGGGTTATTATTGGCTTTAGGTGTGTTGCTGCAGTTGATCCCCAAGCACAAATAGCATAGGTGAGGTATGGATAAATGAGTGGTATAGTGTGAGAAGGGCATTTTGCGGCACGTAGTATCGTATCTTGGAGAGGATCCCAACCGTTTTGGATACTTTTTGGGTTATGTGTTGGATATATATATGTGTTGGACATTGTATTCCATTTTTTGCGAAAAGTATTAACAAGGGTATCATGATTTTTGCACACATTGTTGAGTAATGATGGTTCGACTAAAACCCATTTTTGATTGGCGATATTTTTTACAGCTTTGATTTTATTGATTTTTTTCTCCTCCCCCCCAAAAAATCACAAACTTCAACATTTTTTATAATGAAATCTACTGACATTTTCGCTCAAACAGTGTCTACTAGAACATTGTACGTCTTCCCAATTTTGTAGAAAAAGGAGAGCTTTTTATCCTATAAAATTTTGTACAATTTATTTTTTCTATCTAACTTTAAAGCAAAGTCACTACAAACACAGTGTGTAGGTTTTTAAATGCTGCATAAATCACTGTAAAAAATTTATAGAAATTGGATAAAAAAATTTTTTTATATATTTTATTTAAAACAACATTACATGAAATAAATAATTAAAAACACACAAAATAACTTATATTAGTTATACTGCCATGCCGTCGTCAAGCAGAGCACACTACACTCACAACTACGTGTGGGTACATACCCTCCCTTTCCCATATCCCATGAACTGTCCCAAATCTTACATGCATGTCACCAAACCTGTTGGAGCCACCCAACAGAATTACACACACACACACACACACACAGGAAGCGATGTAGTGGAGGCAGGATCCATACATAGCTTTAAGCAGAGGTATGATAAAGTTCACGGCTCAGGGAGAGTGACCTAGTAGCGATCAGTGAAGAGGCGGGGCCAGGAGCTCGGACTCGACCCCTGCAACCTCAACTAGGTGAGTACAACTAGGTGAGTACAGGCAGGAACCATACATAGTTTTAAGGCGAGGTATGATAGAGCTCATGGGGCAGGGAGAGAGAGGACCTAGTAGCAATCAGCGAAGAGGCGGGGCCAGGAGCTGTGAATCGACCCCTGCAACCACAAATAGGTGAGTACACAGTAGGGACAGCGAGCGGGCTAGTCACGCCATCGGTGCTCCGGGGATTTAAGTGTTTTTGAGGGCTACAAGTGTTCTGCAAGGGTTGCTAAGTGTGTCAGGGTAGTCAACAATCCTAGAAGTGTTTTTTTTAATTGCCTGAGCCACACAAGTGTGGGGAGAGCCACAATTTTGAAAGTGATCTGGAAAATAAAAGCGTTGTGGCGCAGGCTAGTGTGAAGGCGGCGTTGCCAAGTGTCACCCAAGATTTTAATAAAGTGAAACAATAGTGTGACCAGCGAAAGAAATACAGTGAATAGGGCATTACAAAAATT
>NW_026475622.1:0-10403 GCF_026875155.1 Cherax quadricarinatus
CCCTTTTCCGTTTGCGGTCTTCTTTGCCTTCCCCAATCCTCATGACTTTGCACTTGGTGGGATTGAACTCCAGGAGCCAGTTGCTGGACCAGGTCTGCAGCCTGTCCAGATCCCTTTGTAGTTCTGCCTGGTCTTCGATCGAATGAATTCTTCTCATCAACTTCACATCATCTGCAAACAGGGACACTTCGGAGTCTATCCCTTCCGTCATGTCGTTCACAAATACCAGATACAGCACTGGTCCTAGGGACCGACCCCTGTGGGACCCCGCTGGTCACAGGCGCCCACTCTGACACCTCGCCGCGTACCATGACTAGCTACTGTCTTCCTGACAGGTATTCCCTGATCCATTGAAGTGCCTTCTCTGTTATACCTGTCCTACAGCTTTTGCAATAATGATTTGTGTGGAACTGTGTCAAACGCCTTCTTACAGTTAAAGAAAATGCAATCTACCCGCCCCTCTCTCTGATAAAATAGACACTTGCAACTCATGGGTATCTTTATGGACGAAACGTTTCGCCACATCAGCCTATACAAAGGAGAATCGTGAAGAACAGGAGAAGAATGAGGTAATCAGTCCCCCAACCTTGAGTTGATGTGGTCAGTCCATCGATCTTGAATAGAATACAGCATATGAGCGGAGAAGTAGCTTATATACCGTAGGCAGGAGAGGTGCAGCAGTCGTAGGTGGTGTCACATTTGTTCAGTGTGGAGGTAGGTCGTGACCAAGGGTTAGACAAGCGAGGAATTCCCAAGTATTAAGTTCCCAAGAAGTTGCAGTGTCTGACAGGATTGTAGAAGAATGGTTCAGAGAACCGACATGTTGATAAGTTAGACACATGTGCAACTCTTGGGTATCTTTATTGAGGAAACGTTTCGCCACACAGTGGCTGTATTCTATTCAAGATTGATGGACTGACCACATGGACTCAAGGTTGAGGGACTGATTACCTCATTCTTCTCCTGTTCTTCACGATTCTCCTTTGTATTAACTGATGAAGCCACTGTGTGGCGAAACGTTTCCTCCATAAAGATACCCATAAGTTGCACAAGTGTCTAATTTATCAACGTGTCGGTTCTCTGAACCATTCATCTACAACCCCTTTCGCTCTTGCCTTACTGATGTCACCCTGTTATAGAACTCCAGTAGGTTTGTGACACAGGATTTCCCATCCCTGAAACCGTGTTGCCTGTTGTTGATAAGCTCATTTCTTTCTAGGTGTTCCACCACTCTTCTGATAATCTTCTCCATGACTTTGCATACTGTACACATCGGCCACAGTAAGGCTATAGTTTAGTGCTTCTTGTCTGTCTCCTTTTTCAAAAACTGGGACTACATTTGCTGTCTTCCATGCCTCAGGCAATCTCCCTGTTTCGATAGATGTATTGAATATTGTTGTTAGGGGTACACATAGCGCCTCTGCTCCCTCTCTCAGGACTCATGGAGAGAGGTTTTTCCAGCCCCATCGCTTTTAGACATCTAGCTTGCTGAGCAGCCTCTTCACTTCTTCCTCGGTTGTATGTATTGTGTCCAACACCTCTGTCTTTCTGGAGTCCCTTCTGTCTCCTCTGTGAACACTTTTTTGAATCTCATGTTGAGTTGCTCACACACTTCTCAGTCGTTTCATGTGATCTCTCCTTACTTCCTTAGTCTGATTACCTGGTCCTTGAATGTTGATTTCCCCCTGATGTGGCTGTACAACAGCTTCTGGTCAGATTTGGCTTTCACTGCTATCTTTTTCATATTGTCGTTGGGCCTCCCTTCTTACCTGTGCATATTAATTTCTTTCTCTATGACTGCTCTCCTTATTCTCCTGGGGCCTTTGCCTTCTACACGTCTTCCATTCCCTAGCACACTTGGTTTTGGCCTCCCTGCACCTTTGGGTGAACCACAGAACCATCCTGGCTTTTCATTATTCCTGCTACCCTTCGGTACAAACCTCTCCTCAGCTTCCTTGCATATTGTTGTCACGTATTCCATCATCTCGTTTACTGACTTTGACTAGTGGATGGTACCACTATGACCCCGCCTCCGCCTGCTTCATCTCACCTCACTACAGTATATAAGCCACGTCTACGGCCCTATGCTGTACATTCTACAAGATTGATGGACTGAACACATCGACTCCAGGCTGAGGGACTGATTACCTCATACTCCTCCTCTCCTTACGCCTTCCTCTTTGTATTGGACTGATGAAGCCACTGTGTGGCGAAACGTTTCCTGAATAAAGATTCCCATATGCTGCGTAAGTGTCTCAATCTTCAACTTACCAAATTTGTTGAAAAAAGATTCTTGTAAGACCTATAGAACATAAGTTTTATTTTTTCTATCTAAATATAAGAAAAAATGAAAAGAAACACATCGTGTGGGTTTCAAATGCTGTTTAATTCCCAGGAAAAATTAATTAAAATTAGAAAGAAAAAAAAAAGATAAAAACGTCCCCCCCCCTTAGCTTCCAGTTGTGACCCCTTGTTTTTGTGTCCTGTCTCTAGAATATCCTGTCAATTTCTCTCAGTATTTTACATGTTATCATGTCTCCCCTATCTCTCCTGTCCTCCAGTGTCGTCATGTCGATTTTCCTTAACCTCTCATCTTAGAACATACCCTTTAGCTCCTGGACTAGTCGTGTTGCAAACCTCTGCACTTTCTCTAATTTCTTGACGTGCTTGACTAGGTGTGAGTTCCAGACTGGTGCTGCATACTCAAGAATAGGCCTGACACACACTGTGTACACTGTACAGAGTCCTGAATGATTCCTTACTGAGGTACCGGAACGCTATTCTTAGGTTTGCTAATCATCCAAATGCTTCAGCAGTTATTTGGTTGGTGTGTCCTTCAGATGTGCTCGGTTATTACTCACCCCCAGTTCCTTTTCCATGGGTGAGGTTTGCAGTCTTTGGCCCCCTAAACTGTACTATGTCAGCAGTCTTTGTCCTTCCTCGATCTTCATGACTTTGCACTTGGTGGAGTTAAATGCCAGGAGCCAGTTGCTGGACCAGGCTTGTAGCCTGTCCAGATTCCTTTGTAGTTCTGCCTGGTCCTCATCCGACTGAATTCTCCTCATTAGATTCACATCGTCTGCAAACAGGGACACTTCTGAGTCTATCCTTTCCATCATGTCATTCACATATACGGGAAACAGCACAGGTCCTAGGACTGACCCCTGTGGAACCCCACACGTCACAGGCGCCCACTCTGATACCTCGTCAAGTACCTTGACTCGCTGATGTCTTCCCGTCAGATATTCTCTGATCCATTGCAGTGGTTTCCACTGTTATACCTGCCTGGTCCTCCAGCTTTTGCAATAATGTCTTGTGTGGAACTGTGTCAAAAACCTTCTTACAGTCTAAGAAAACGCAGTCTACCCTCCCCCCCCTCTCTCTCTCTTGTCTTACTGCCGTCACCTTATAGAATTCCAGTAGGTTTGTGACAAATGATTTAACTTCCTAGAAACTGTGCTGGTTGTAGTAAATGAGCTCATTCCTTTCTAGGTGTTCCACCACTGTTCTTCTGATAATCTTCACCATGACTCTGCATGGAGTGTTTGTGTACTCACCTAATTCACCTAATTGTGATTTCAGGGGTCGAAACTCAGCTCCTGGCCCCGCCTCTTCACTGACTGCTACTGGGTCCTCCCTCTCCCTGCTCCATGAGCTTTATCATACCTCGTCTTAAAACTATGTATTTTTCGTGCCTCCACTACATCGCTTGCCAGACTATTCCACTTCCTAACAACTCTGTGGCTGAAGAAATACTTACTGTGTGTGAGTGAGTGTGTGTGTGTGTACTCACCTAGTTGAGGTTGTGTGTGTGTGTGTGTTGTGTGTGTGGGGTGTGTGTGTGTGTGTGTGTGTGTGTGTGTGTGTGTGTGGTGGTGTGTGTGTGTGTGTTGTGTGTGTGGTGTAGTATGTGTGGTGTGTGTGTGTACTCACGTAATTCACCTAATTGTGGTTGCAGGGGTCGATTCATAGCTCCTGGCCCCATATATATATATATATAATATATATATATATATATATATATATATATATATATTATATAATATATATATACAAACACTGATCTCGATGAAGGTAGACTCGTAACCGAACTAGGACAGTACGCATGCTTTACCAATCTACCACACTGGACCAATAACCTTGGAGTCACAGCTTGCCTACACGTTTGATCCAGGGCACCACTTTCAGGGAGAAGGCTTAACAGCTTTTTCATCTCATCCCCGCAATGCATCACCTTACTGAATATCGAACAATGCAAGGAATTCGCGTATAGCAGCTAAATATACACAAACACGCCAAGGTTAATTTGTCCAGTGTGGGTAATTGGTAAAGCAATGTGTACCTGTCCTAAGGTTCGTAGGTTCAGTCTCCTTCAGCCAAGATTCATGTTTTGTGTATATTACCCTGCTCTCGCAAAAATTCCTTGCTTTGTATATAATAATATTATAAGATTATATATATCTATATAATAATATATATATCAAATATTAATATATAATATATATATATATATATTATATATATGACGTCCAGAATATCAGAACTTGCGATATGGCTTAAATAGCAACTTCATCATATTGCCATATAGGACAAGTGAAAATATTGTAATCAATAAATTCGCCAAAATATTCTTAATAACGAAAATATATATATTGATTTTTTTGTTTAGTACTAATAAATTTTACTGTAAACTAATTTATAAATATAATATTAGTTTGGGTTAGGCTAAAATAAATTGTACTTGTTAAATAAGTTAGTAAGAAGATTCTTTTGGTGCAAAATTAAGTTTTTTTTTACATTAACATTAATGAAAAAATATATCCATTAACGTATAAAGAAAATTTTAGAAGGACTTAATTTAAATGAGTTCTTGACTAATTGAAATCAGTTTTTACATATCGGCACGACATAATAAATAAAATATAAATATATATATAATATATATAATATAAATAATATAGTATATATATATAGTAATATATATTAATATATATATTAAATATTATATATATATATATAATATAATTTATAGATATATCTATAATAATATATATATATAAATATATATATAATTTAAATAATAATATATATAATATATATATATATATTGTAATATATGCAATAAGATCACAGTAAACGCAGGTTGATTTCTCAAATTGCAAAAGAACACACTGTGAGAGAATAGAGGAAATTCCAAGCGGGATTCGTGACTACTCACATATCAAGGAACACTGATAATTTAGTAGTCACGAAAGCGCTTGGAATTTCTCTATTCTTTCACAGTGGTTGTTTGCATATTCTGAAGTCACCTGTTTACTGTGATCTTATTGCCTATATATATATATATATATATATATATATATATATATATTATATATATATATATATATATTATATAATATTATATATATATATATATATATATATAAATATAAATATATAATATATATATATATAATATATATAATATATATATATATATATATATATATATATATATATATATATATATATATATATATATATAATATATAATGATTGTGTGTGTGTACTCAGAAGTAGGTTACCTCACGGACGACAACATATTATCTTTCTTGACACTGAGAGAAGGAACAGTGGCACTGTATCAACTAGGTACCAGGATATTCAAGAATTCCTCTCTATACATGTACAAGGCAAATCCCCCCCCCCCCACCCCACAAAAAAAAAAGAAGTGGAAAATAGATAAGATTGTATCTATGTTCTGACAAAACTACAAACATGAGACATTGAACTACAGACCAGTATCTGTGACTGGCATACAATAATATCCAAAATTCTATAGAAGATAGTCATGAAGAGAGTGGGAGAATGCCATAGTGGAGGAACTTGAGAAACAACCTGCATGGTTGCAATGATAGCAACTTCTGCCTGACGAATTTGCTGGAGTATAGTGACAGTTGAAGGAAGAGAACAAGATAGAGAGACAGGGTGACGGGTTATGCTTCCTGGAGTGCATGCGAACCTCTGTTTGGCCATGATTCTAAGCTTAATGGAAAGATAAGAGTAGTTACCAAATTGGATGCACTCTAGATTGCAAGACAGGTCAAACAACTGGTTGCTTGAGTTTAATATGAGCAATATAAAGTTGTGTAGACTGGGGAAGGTGAGGACGGAGAGGAGAGGAGCACAGCTTATGAGGAAACATCCTTTCAAAAAAATGATGAAAGAAAATGAACTAGGAGTGAACAAATCACCGAATATATCAACGGATGTGTTTAGCAAACCTCCTGTTACATTGCCAGCATAAGAGAGGTTGAATGAAATCGGAAAAGGCTTCAGGAACCTTACTAATGAATAATCTAGGAAGGTGTACCCGACGTAAGTAGCAGCAGTAACGGAAAAAGTAGCAGGAGTGATCAAGGTCTAAGGACAAAAACATTTCAGTAAACGTGATTGCGTTTTGTGTCTTTTTCCAGACGAAGCGGTACCAGCGCAGATTAATCATTAACAGAATCCCTCAGAGGTCCAGAGATTTACAAAGTAGTCCTGAAACCGAGAAGACAGTGAGCTGTGAGGAGAAACTACAGGACCTGAGCAATACTCTTGGAGGAGAGGAAGACTAAGGGGAACATTATTACGCTGTATAAGTAGAGCGGGAAAACCTCTCGTCAGAGGCCAGAAACAGGAGCAGGGAGACTCGAACGGAAACTTTCAAAGCAGATGAACCATAGAAATACAAGTAAATATTCATTATGTCGAGTGGTAGAAGGAAAGTGAAAGGAACATGTTGGAGATATAATGGAGGCATAAGCCATGTCAGAGAAGTATTATAAAAGTATATAGCCAGTATATAGGTATATAGCCAGTGATATATACCACCACAAGCAGTGATGTATAAAGAGTGGTGTATAACAGCGAGGCAGAGCAAGGGAAGGCTGATCCCTCCTGAAATTGAGGCTCAGAGGAATATCCGCTCAGTGTTGTGAAGGAGACCGCTAGTGTATTGGCTCCAACCCAGAGACTATAGTGGAAGAGGGGAGGGATGGAGAGGGGAGGGATGGAGAGGGGAGGGAGGGAAGGAAAGGGGAGGGAGGGAGGGAAGGAGAGGGGAGGGAAAGGGGGATGGAGAAAGAGAGAGAAAGAGTGAAAGATAAATGAGAGAGTGGCAGCTGATGCAAGCGCTGTTTTTAATAACATATTTTTTAAGAACAGGTTATGTTAGGTTATGTAATTTAATGTAAATATATGTATTACCACTACACAACCCGGAGTAAACTTCCCTCACGCACCACCGCCACTACACAACCCGGAGTAAACTTCCCTCACGCACCACCGCCACTACACAACCCGGAGTAAACTTCCCTCACGCACCACCGCCACTACACAACCCGGAGTAAACTTCCCTCACGCACCACCGCCACTACACAACCCGGAGTAAACTTCCCTCACGCACCACCGCCACTACACAACCCGGAGTAAACTTCCCTCACGCACCACCGCCACTACACAACCTGGAGTAAACTTCCCTCACGCACCACCGCCACTACACAACCCGGAGTAAACTTCCCTCACGCACCACCGCCACTACACAACCCGGAGTAAACTTCCCTCACGCACCACCGCCACTACACAACCCGGCGTAAACTTCCCTGACGCACCACCACCACAACTACAAAACCCGGAATAAACTTCCCTCACGCACCACCATCACTACTCAACCTGGAGTAAGCTTCTCTCACGCACCACCGCCACTACACAACCCGGAGTAAACTTCCCCCATGCACCACCACCATTACACAACCCGCAGTAAACTTCCCTCACGCACCACCACCGACACTGCACAACCCGGAGTAAACTTCCCTCACGCACCATCACAGTCACTACACAACCCGGAATAAACTTCCCTCACGCATCACCACCATTACAAACCCGGAGTAAACTTCCCTCACGCAACACCGCCCCTACACAACCCGGAATAAATTTCCCTCACGCACCACCACCACTATAAAACCCGGAATAAACTTCCCTCACGTACCACCGCCACTACATAACCCGGAATATAATTCCCTCACTTACCACCACCATTGCAGAACCAGGAGTAAACTTCCCTCAAGCACCACTACCACTACACAACTCGGGGAAAACTTCCCTCACGCACCACCGCCACTACCCAACCCGGAGTAAACTTCCCTCACGCACCACCGCCCCTACAAAACCCGGAATACACTTCCCTAACGCACCACCGCCACTACATAACCCGGAGTAAACTTCCCTTATGCACCACTCGCAACTACACAACCCGGAGTAAACTTCCCTTATGCACCACTGCACCTACAAAACCCGGAGTAAACTTCCCTCACGCACCACCGCACCTACAAATCCCGGAATACACTTCCCTAACGCACCACCGCCACTACATAACCCGGAGTAAACTTCCCTCATGCACCACTGCAACTACACAACCCGGAGTAAACCTCCCTCATGCACCACGTAACTACACAACCCGGAGGAAACTTCCTTCACGCACCATCGCCACTGCACAACCCGGAGTAAACTTCCCTCACGCACCACCGAAACTACACAACCCGGAGTAAACTTCCCTAATGCACCACCGCCACTACACAACCCGGAGTAAACTTCCCTAATGCACCATCCGCCACTACACAACCCGTAGTAAACTTCCCTCACGCACCACCGCCACTACACAACCCGGAGTAAACTTCCCTCACGCACCACCGCCACTACACAACCCGGAGTAAACTTCCCTAATGCACCACCGCCACTACACAACCCGTAGTAAACTTCCCTACAGCACCACGCCACTACACAACCCGTAGTAAACTTCCCTCACGCACCACCGCCACTACACAACCCGGAGTAAACTTCCCTCACGCACCACCGAAACTACACAACCCGGAGTAAACTTCCCTAATGCACCACCGCCACTACACAACCCGGAGTAAACTTCCCTAATGCACCACCGAAACTACACAACCCGGAATAAACTTCCCTCACGCACCACCACCATTACACAACCCGGAATAAACTTCCCTCACGCACCACCGCCACTACACAACACGGGGCAAACTTCCCTCACGCACCACCGCCACTACACAACCCGGCGAAAACTTCCCTGACGCACCACCACCACAACTACAAAACCCGGAATAAACTTCCCTCACGCACCACCACCACTACTACAGAACGTGGAGTAAACTTCCCTCACGCAACACCGCCCCTACATAACCCGGAATAAACTTCCCTCACGCACCACCACCACTATAAAACCCGGAATAAACTTCCCTCACGTACCACCGCCACTACATAACCCGGAATATAATTCCCTCACGTACCACCACCATTACAGAACCCGGAGTAAACTTGCCTCACGCACCACCGCCGCTACATAACCCGGAGTAAACTTCCCTCAAGCACCACCACCACTACTCAACCAGGGGAAAACTTCCCTCATGCACCACCGCCACTATCCAACCCGGGGTAAACTTCCCTCACGCACCACCACAATTACACAACCCGGAATAAACTTCCCTCACGCACCACCGCCATTACACAACCCGGGGTAAACTTCCCTCACGCACCACAACCACTACACAACTCGGAAAAAGCTTCCCTCACGTACCACCACCACTACACAACCCGGAGTAAACTTCCCTCACGCACCACCACCATTACACAACCCGGAATAAACTTCCTCACGCACAACCACTACACAACCGAGTAAACTTCCGTCAACACACGCCACTACACAACCTGAGTAAACTTCCCTCACGCACCACCTAACTACACAACCCGGAATAAACTTCCCTCACGCACCACCACTACTACACAACCCGGAGTAAACTTCCATCACTCACCACCGCCACGACACAACCCGGAGTAAACTTCCCTCACGCACCACTGCCACTACACAACCTTGAGTAAACTTCCCTCACGCACCACCTAACTACACAAACCGGAATAAACTTCCCTCACGCACCACCACCATTACACAACCCGGAATAAACTTTCCTCACGCACCACCACCACTACACAACCCGGAGTAAACTTCCATCACTCACCACCGCCACGACACAACCCGGAGTAAACTTCCCTCACGCACCACCTAACTACACAAACCGGAATAAACTTCCTTCACGCACCACCACCACTACACAACAAAATTGAACTGAAGATTTAAAAAACAAATAAACATAAACGTGAATGTATTAAAGAAAATTAACTCAAGACAAACTCACCTTCCTCAGCCAGGACAATTACACTCACCTGCCTCAGCCAGGACAATTACACTCACCTTCCTCAGCCAGGACAATTACACTCACCTTCCTCAGCCAGGACAATTACACTCACCTTCCTCACCAGGACAATTACACTCACCGCCTCAGCCAAGACCCAAATTTCAT
>NW_026475623.1:0-10255 GCF_026875155.1 Cherax quadricarinatus
GGGGCCAAGAAAAAAATTCAAAAAAAAAACGAAACCCCATGGGGAACCCAAAAAAACCTTATCCAAAGGAGATCATAAGAAAAAATTTTTCGAGGCGCGGGGGCGACCCGGATGACGTGCGAAGGCGCGGGGGGGGGGTCGCGAAGGGCGGGGGGTTGGCGGGGGGGGGCGCGCGCGGGGGTGCGGGGGCGCGGGCGAGCGCGCGGGGGACGGGGGGGTCCGGGGGGGGGTCGGGGCGGGGGGGTTTTGGTTGGGGGGTAAAGGGTGAGGTAGTCTCGGGGGCGGGGTAAAGGCCCAAACCGGAAGTAAACCTAGGGTGAAAAGGTGACCCTCCAGCGCGGGCCCTAGACGGAAGGGACGCCCCGAGGAAGGGCCCAAAAACCGGAAGGGACCCCCCCAGAGGAAAAATCGACTACTTTTATATTATATAAATATAAAATATAATATATATTATATATATAAAATATTATATATATATATATATGTATATATTATATATATATATATATAATATTAAAATATAAAATTATATATATTGTATATATATTATATAAATAAATATATAATAATATAATAAAATAAAATTATATTATTATATATATATTTATATATATTTTAATAATATATATATAAATTATATATATATTTTATAATTATATATATTATTAATATAATTTTAAATCGTGCCAAAATATGTAAAACTGGTAAATTAACAAGAATTATTTAAAATAAGTCCTTTCTGAAATTTTCTCTTTACGTTTAAAGAAATTTTTTTCGTTAATTTAATGAATTTTTTTAATTTTGCCCAAAAAGAAACTTAGAAAACTTCCCAACCTTATTAAAACAAAGAAATTTGTTTGCCAAACCCAACAAATATTTTAGATTTGTTTACTTTAAATTTAAATACAAAACAAACCCGTAAAATATATTTTTTTCGTGGGGGGTTCAGTGATTTTGGCGAAATTATTGCATACACAAATTTTCACTTGTCCTAATGGAAGAAGCGTTGATTTAAGCCAAAATCGCAAGTTCTGCCTATTCGGCACGAATATATATTGTTCCCGCAGGAGCACAAATTTTAAGAGGGTAGGGTTTGGAGGGGGCAGGTTTCGATGTTACCCTGCCATCTCCCCCTAAAAGGGGGTGAGGGAATTTTAAAAGAGAGACGGGCCCGTTTGTTTTGCAGAGGGAAACGAGGGGGGAGGGGGGGGAGGGTGTTACGTGTGGATGGGGGGGGAGGTAAACGTGTGTTTTTGTGAGTGTGTATCGCCGGCAAAAATAACATAAAAGGGAAAGAATGATTTGTGTGTGAGGTCTTTTTTTCTTAAGTCACTGCCGAGGGGGCAATGTTGGTGGGGACGGAAAGGTAATCGGGGGGGGATGAGACCCCAAAAAGGGGGTATTTAAAAGTCTGGGCTCTTAGGGATTTTTAAGGGATGTAGGTTACGTGATGCCTTTTGGGGGGCGGGTGGGGACTGAATATACGTTTGTTGGGGGTGGATATGATGCGAACTAGATGAGTATCTTTCTCAGGGGGTGGATGTGAAATCTTCAGTATTTTTTTTTTATATTTATTAAAACTAATACATTTAACTAAAAATAAGGAAACAGTATGGGTCCAATCAAATAACTGACAAAGGGATTGCCCCTAAGCCCCAAAGATATTGCGCAAACATAAACAAGAACTTAGGGCAAGAAACAACACACCGCCCCCCCGGGCCCCCCACCCCTGTACGGCAAAAACAAAACTAAAAAAAAAAAATACGTCACAGGGTCATAAATTGACATAAACAAATTCATTAAGCAAAAACCTTGCATATTTTAAAAATTGTACTATAACATGACATCTGAAAAAAGGGGTTCAAAAACTTGAACATAAAATATACAAAGAAGTTTGTCATTTAAAATCCCCCCTTTCGCTTTAACAAAAACCCCAAAACCTAAATCATAACTTACTAAAATCTACAATGTATCCCTAAAATACAGTTTTACATATACCACTACAAAAAAAACAAAAACCCGCTAGATATGTGTGATACCAAACAGATAAAACTTAACATCAAGAACTTAGCATTAAACCCCAAACCCCGGGTATCAGGTACAGCCCAAAATTAAAAATTTTAAAAGAACGAGTCTCATATATAAAGTATTCAAACGCACCCAGAAAAAAGGGCCATACAATAGAAAGGATTATATACACCCAACACACACACACACACCACACACACAACACAAACACACACAACCACACACACACGTACACACAAAAATTTTTCACAAAATCACATTAATAAATGCACTGTATGCACAAAGTAAAACGTATAATATTCTCATCGTGCAAAAAGTTAGCACGTAACATAATAAAAACAAAAACAACTTCCTGTCGCAAATAACTTACACTCAAAATCTTTCATAAAAGATGATACACATAAAAATTAACATAAAAAAATCTCTATTTTATACCTACATTCAAAAAAAGTGTTATATCTAACATAATGAGACCTGAGCTCTAACCCACGGGGCTGCCATAAAGTCTAAATGAAAACGGGAAAACCTTTTCCCAAACCCACTTTCAAAACTCTCACGACCCCCCCCCCAAGGAGGCGAGCCCGTTGTGCCCCCCCTGACTCCCTCCAACCCTATGAAAACCCCTTACTCACTCATTTTCAATACAGTTTGAGAACCCCTAACGTTCTTCCCATACCCCTCTAGAAAGCCGATCCCACCCCCTCCCTCAAATCTCTGTTCGAACCATCGTACGATAAAACTTCCCGCAAGAACCTTTCTTCTCCCTCACTATCCCCCTCCCCTCATCACCCACACATAAATTAATCACCAGGATAAATCTAAAGCTCTTTACACCCTCGTAAAAACCACCCGTATCTAGACTAAAGCACGCAAAAACCGACACCCCACGGCCCCCCCCTTGTCCCAAACTATTTTAACCCACACCAAACCCTCCTCTACCCTTCAAAAAAGTAAACTACATGGAACCCAGTCTACCCCCCTCCACAAACCCACCAACCCCCCTCTACAACCTGTCTTTTTTCGTATTATCTCCCAGACGGCGGACCCCATGGGGAAAAAACGAAACATCACCTCACGCGCCCGAGGTTTAACTTCTTTTTACAAATCAAAACCCAAATACTTTCATGCATACATGGGGAAAAAACCCCTCAACGGGGATAAACGCACCTCCCTACAAAAACCTACACAAAACCTTAAAACGAACCTTTCTCACCCTACCAAACTACAGCCCTCAAAACGATTCGCTTCCCTCAACCCCCTTTCCCTCATACCACCCCCAGCCGTCGTGTACTTTTCCCCAACTGCCGCGTTCCACCCTCCGCAACACTTCCCTTTAAAAACCACATTTACCCCTTTCCGTCTCAAATCCATAAACCCCCAACCCACCCACTTACAGGTAACATTAAATTTCCCCCCGAAACCCAAATCCAACGTGAACCCCACAAAAATTTGTACACCCGTTTGATTCCCGCAATCGCTGTCCCTGTAATTGGGAACAAGTGAACATGCGAAATCTTACTGTACAATAAAATGTTTCGACTTCATTCGCTGATAAGAGTTAGGTGCTAGGGTCTCAGAACACCTAACCCCCCACGACCCTTTTCCCAAAAAACCTATCCAGTTTTCCTCCCGCGAAAACCATATTCATCCTATAAAAATAAACCCACAAATTTTTAAAGACATGGGGGGAGCCCCCACACCCCCCCCCAAAAACCCCAAACCCCTGCACCTTGATTTCGCACTATTACCCTGCATACCCGTGGCACTTCCAAAATAATGCACAACTGTCCAACACTCCCTTTGGGCCATCCCTTCACGAATAGCACATGGTGGTCGTCAACGTACCCAAATTTAAACCCCCGGCCGGGCCCCCCACCCCCCACATTCCCCTCACATGGCGTACATAAGCGCGGTCAACCATTCATAAAAGGGGCCTAAAAAGCAAACTTTTTGGGAAATGGGGCCCCCTTCAAAGGCCTCTACCCATTGCAATTCCCTCCCCATACCCCCATTAATCTGTACCTCATTTCGCCCCCTTGTTTTTGGGTATTTCCCCACTCGACATTTCCTCCCCAAAACCCAGTCTCCAAAGTAAAACCTGCAAAGCTCCCCTTTCCACTCTATCATTTTCCCCTCCCAATCTAGACCCCAAAAATCCGCCCCTTCACCCCCATCTTCCCTTCCAAAAAATCTCAGTACCATGCCCTTTCAATCATCGCCCTTCCCGGAAACCCAAATTGAGTTTTTGACAGCCCCTTCCCCACACCTTTAGTCTGCACACTCACGAATGCCCGGTACTCCGAAGGGTGGGCTCCCCCCTTGCCCTTCGGGACAAACACTACAACTGCTGTTACCTGCTTCCCCCCCCAACGTCCCTTTCTCCTTCATACGATTAAATAACCTAACTATAAACCCCCCTTATTAACGTCCAATGTTGTAAATAAAAATTTTACTGGGGGCCGTCAATACCCGGTGCTTTCCCCCTTTCCCCATTCCCCTTAACGCATTTTCTATTTCCTCTGCCGTAATAGCCCCCCTAAAGCCCTTTTTTTTCACTATTTCCTAAATACACGTCACATATTAACAACCCTTTTCCAACGCCCGTCACCCTCCCCCCCACTTTCAGTTTCTTTTCGTACCAACCTCCCCTACCCCCACACATCCCCTTGTGGTTCGTATCTCCGCCCCCGCTCTATAAAATTCCCCAACCCTTTCCCTTACCCCCTAAACATGGGATAGCTGTCACCGCCCCCCGCATTTTTTTTTGATGCCGCAAAACACACGCTGACGGTTGTGCCCCAAACACCTCTTCCACCCCTGCTCACCCTACAGCTTAAACCTTTCATTTTGCAACACCCCAACCTCCCCCTTTTTTCGCTATTTCATCCAAGGAAAAATTTTTCCCCCCCCCCCCCGCCCCCTAGCACCTCTTAACCTATCCCCTAAATAGTTGCCAGTCCATATTTTAAAAATTTAATAATACGTTTTCCTTCTCCCATAAAACTTTCTAAACCCTTTTGTTTGCAAAACTATCCCCCAGTCACAATGTCATCCACTCCCCGTTCTTTCCCCTAAGCTCCCCCCATAGACTGAAAACCCTCCCAACCCCCCCTCACACCTAATACACTTATATTTAATTCCAATAACTTTTATATGTCCGGGCGTCCCCCACCCAACCTCCACCACCACTGCCCCTATCTGACATTGTGCTCCAAGTACGAAAATTTCAATCCACTCCCTGGAAAAAGGGACATTCTATCTAGTCTCGCAGCAATTCCCCCCTAACAAACGTAATTCAGTCCCCCCACACCGCCCCCCCGAAGGCATCACGTACCTAAAATCCCTTTAAAAAATCCCCAAGACCACGCATAATTTAGCCCCTTTTTGGGGGTACATCGCCCCCTGATTCACTATTCCAATCCCCCCCAACTTTGCCACCTTGGCATGCACTTAAAAAAAACACAAAATCCTCACACACAAAAACTCTTTTCCTTTATGTTATTTTTCTGCCCGGGCCCTACACACTCACAAAAGACACACGCTTACCCATCCACACCCCACCCCCCACTAACACCCCCCTCCCCCCCCTCCCTCGCTTCCCCCAAAACAAAGGGGCCCTCTCCCTTTTTAAATTCCCACACCACCTTTAGATGGGAGATGGAGGGTAACACTCGAAATCCTGCCACCCCCAACACCCTACCCTTTTAAAATTGTGCTCCTGCAGGAAAACACAACATCCACCTAGATTTTTTCAGGAAATTACGAAACCAAACCTCTTCAAACCCCTACATAAACCCCTTACATTTAAGACATCACCCCAAGGGGCCCTTTTAAAATTTCCACCCCCCGCTTCCCCTCATCACTCTTTACAAATCCGAGTTGAATTTTAAATTTGACACCCCAAGTGCTCTTTTCCCTCCCCCCCCCCCTCTTCCGGTGCCCCTATCATGGGTACCCCCATCTACACCACTACCTTTTCCTTCACCTCATTGTTTCCCCGGCCTTTGTCAGGCGTAAGGACGTCATCAGAATTTACGTAGCCGCCCCCTTTTTCGTGACCGTCATGTTTACACATATCTTGATCAGATGTTTCCTCTCGATGCCTCCACCTTACCTGAGAAAAGGGTTTAAAGATTCAACGGACGACTCCAAACACCCCACGTCCAAATTATCATGGCTCCCACTTTCTGGAAGCGACGGCCCCGAACACCACGCCCAAGTACGTCCCTCTCGGTGGTGACAAAGTTTCAACAAAACCCCCACCAAATTTTTTTCCCAATCTCGAGAACCTTCTCCTGTAATTGCTGTCCCTCCTTTTCCACAGGGGACGATACCTGATCAGGCGCTGGGGGGGGGCTCCAACTCACCGCCATCCGTTGCCCGATCCACATCTCGCCCACAAAAAAACCCGCCCCATCCGATTTTTTTTTCACCTGCCCCCCCTTTGAAACAGGGGTGCGACATCCACCCAGTCCGCACACGTCTTCGCTTGTCCCCAGGTCGGCCCCATGTGATCATCTCCCCCCATAGGCGGGATGCTCTTGTCCTGGGGACATTACCCTTTCCCGCGTCCTGAAATCTTGTAATACACATAGGACGGGGTTTGGGGCCCCCAACGTCATTTTGAGGTTTTAAAAAACCCTCTGGTAACCACATAGGCACCCGCCCCCACGTACATGTTGAGCATAATGCACCGTCCCAAGTCTCAAAAAATTTCCTTAATCCGCCCGTCCCCCCAAAAAGGGGAAAGTTTCGTAACTTGATCCCGATAATGCCGTGAAACATCTATCAATTTACACTGACAGCGGTGTGGCGCAATTTTTACGTCCTGAAAAACCCGGGGAAACGATTCATAAAACCCTACTGTAGCAGTTTGAAAGAAATCTTTGGCTTCCTTTAATCTACACCATACAAGTACTATCTTTTACCCATATGTCTCCCGGATGATCTTTGGGGAATAAGACTTGCGCAAACTAGGCGTTATCGTTCCCTTTTAATGCTCAATGCCACATATTTATCCTGCGTCTCAAACTAACCGCCTCTTTTACAATCACCCGTGCACCTTGTTTTTAACGAGGCGTGACGCACCATTCACAAAACCCCGCAGCCCAGGGAAATACAAGGTCTCGCCTACAAACAGCAGAGGGGGGCAAGCCAACCCCACTCACCCCTGGCAGGGAGCGAATGTTTTCTTTGTTGAGGCTACAATGTCAGATCATAGGGCAGTGGGGGTGGAGGTTGGGGGGGGGAGCTCGCGGAATTATAGAGTTATTGGAAATTAAATTTAAGTGTGTTAGGTGATGAGGGGGGGTTGGAGAGGTTTTCAGTCCTATGGGGGGAGCTTTGTGTGGGGAAAAACAGGGGGTGGATTATTGGACATGGTGGGGTAGTTTGCAAAAGGGAAGGGTTAGAAAGTTTTTTGTGAGAGAAAGGAAAACGTTTAAAAAAAAAAATTGGATGGCTAATATTTTAAAATTTAGAGGATAGGTTAAGGGTTTTCATTGGGGGAATAATTTTCCTATGGAAAATAGCTGAAATAAGGGGGGTTGAGGGTTTGCAAAAAAGAAAGGGGTTTTAAGCTGTAAGGATGCAGGCAGGGGGGGAAAAGTTTTGGGGCGACAAGCCTCAGCGTGTGTTTTGCGGCATCAAAAACAAAAGCAGGCGGTGACAGCTACCCCTGTTTAGAGGAAAAGGAGACGGTTGGGAATTATAGGCAGGGGAGGAGAACAACCACAAAGGGGATGTGTGCGTATGCGGGGGCTTGGTACAGAAGTATGGAACAGTGGGGGGATGGGGACGGCGTTGGGGCAAGGTGGTCGATGTGAGTGTAATTTTGGAAAATAGTGTAAAAGGCTTTTGGTGGGACTATTTTTGGGGAAAGGAAATAGAGAATGCTTAAGGGGGAAAGAGGAAGGGGGGGGCGCCGGGTATGACGGTCTCCCAGTAAATTTTATTTTCAAAAAATTGGCGTTAAAAGGGGGTTTATAGTTAGTTATTTAATGTATGAAGGAGAAGGGTACTTGGGGAGAAGCAGGTAAAACGTTGAGGTTGGGCCCCCAAGGTCAAGGGGGCCCCCCCTTCGGAGTACCGAGCCCTATCGCTGATGTGTGCAGACTATAAGGTGTTCCAAAATTTTAGGTAATAGGTTCAAATTGTTTTGGGAAGGGTCGTGTCAAAATCCAGTTTGGGTTGCCGGGAAGGTCGATGATTGAAGGACGGGGGACTGAGAATTTTGTGGAAGTAAAAATGGGGGTGAAGGGGGGCTTTGTTGCTCTAGTTGGCAGGGAGCTTTGATAGAGTGGAAAGGGGAGCTTTGCTTTATACTTAGGAACGGGTTTTGGGGGGGAAATAGTCGAGTGGGTAAATACGTTATAAAAGGGGGCAAAAATGAGGAAAAGATTAAGGGTGTAGGGGAGGGTTTGCAATGGGTGAGGCCTTAGACAGGGAGCCCCTTTCCCCAAATTGTTTGCGTGTTTCCCCGGGACCCCTTTTATAGAATGGTTGCCGAGCTTATGTACCCGTGGGGGAAGTGTGGGGGGTGGGAGGGCCCTGGGGGGGTTTAATTGGTTTTGTTAGACACCATGTTCTCTTCGTGGGGGGAGTCAATGGGAGTGTTGGACGGGGTTGTGCAATTTTTTGGGAAAGTCCCCGGGGTAGCGGTAAATGTGCTAAAAAGGGTGCGGGGGTTGGGTTTTGGGGTGGGGGGTGGGGGGGAGATGTAAGTTTTTAAAGAATGGGCGGGTCTTTAAAAAAATAAAAGGATAAAGGTTGCGGCGCGGGAGGAAAACTCGGATAGGTTATGGAAAGGATCGTGGGGCGTCTAGGTGTTCTGAACCCCCGCACCTAACTCTTATACACATGATAGTCGTAAACATTTTTTTTGTTGTAAATTTGGGATGTTCAGCTGTGTTTCCCCCAAATTTCGGGACAGCGATTGCGGGGGGTTCTAAGACGGGTGTACAAATTTTTTTGGGGGTTACGTTGTGATTGGTTTCGGAGGGAAATTTTAATGTTACCCGTAAGTGAGGGGGGTTGGGGTTATGGATTTGAGACGGGGGGCTAAATTTGTGTTTATTAAATGGGAAGTGTTTTCGTGGGGTGGAACGCGGGGGGGCGTTGGGAAGGTACACGACGGTGGGTATTTGGTATCGAGGAATGGAGTTGAGGGGAAAGCGAAACGTTTTGGGGGTGTGGTGGTTTTTGGGAGTGAACTGGCCTTTATAGCCCCTTTATGTATTGTTTGTAATGGCTTTTATAAAAACTCCTGGGGAGCGAAACGTTGCCACAATAAAAAGTCAATTAGTTGCACTTGTTCCTTTACTTTCATATTGTGGGAATCTACCAACTTTTTTAAAAATGAAAAAAAACCCCGGGGGCGTGAGTAATGTTTCGTTTCTGCATGGGGCCTTCCGTCTGGGGGAGATACTACGAAAAAACAGGTTGTGAGGTGGGGGGGGTATTGTGGAGGGGATAGACAGCGTTTTCCCTGTGTTTTTTTTGTGAAGGGCTAGAGGAAGTTAGGGGTGGTTAAGTATTGGTACAGAGGGGGGGGGGCGTGGGGGGTCGGTTTTGCGTGGGGTTTGACGAGGCGTCATAAAAGCTTTAGATTATATGGTGATTTTATATATATGTCGTGGGGATGAGGGGGGGGAGGGGGTAGTGAGGGGAAGGAAGGTTCTTGGGGGTAACGTTCATCATGATTGTCGTAACAGAGATTTGTATGGGGGGAGGGGGGATCCCTTTCTCAGAGGGGGGGGAATGCAAAGTTAGGGGTTTTCGTAAATCTGTGATTTATAATGATTTTAGTGAAGGGGTTTTCATAGTTGGAGGGATCAGGGGGTCACAGCGGGCTCCCTCCTTTTTTGGGGGAAAGGGGGCGTGAGGTGTTGTAATGTGGGTTTGGGAAAGGTTTTCCTGGTTTTTATTTAGACTTTATGGCAGCCGTTTTGTTAATTAAAAAACTTTTCAGAAGTAGGTATAATATAGTAGATTTTTTTATGTTAATTTTTATGTTATCATTTGTATGAACGATTCTTGAGTAAAAAGTTCTTTGGGCATGAAGTGTGTTTTAGTTTGTATTTTTGTTACGTGCTGGGTTTTTTTCATTGAGATATCTTAAACGGGTTGCTTTGTGCATAAAAGCATCTGATTAATGTGATTTTTTGAAATGTTTGTGTGGTGTGTGGTTGTGGTGATCCCTTTCTATTTTTGATCCTTTTTGGGGGCC
>NW_026475624.1:0-29253 GCF_026875155.1 Cherax quadricarinatus
TATTCCCCCAAAATTTCCGTAATTTTTCCCCTTTATTTTTTTTTAATGGTTATATTCACAGAATTTTAGAATAATGTTTCTTATTTTTCCCCATTTCATTTTGGGGGAAAATTTTCCAAATACTTTGGGAGTTTGGGGGAAAAGGGGCAGATTTTTTGCAACATTCCAGGAATAACAAACTTTTTTTTTTGTGAAATAAAAAAAGTTATTTAGAGGCAAGATTTTGGAGTAAAACGTATAAGCATTGTTCCTCGGCACCAACTGTCCAAAAAAACCACGTAGCCAATTTATAGGAATAAATTTGGGCAAAAGGGCTTTTTCATAAATCAGTTTTTTCTGTTGTTTTTTGGGTATATTTTTGATAAATATTTTAAGAAAGAGTGAAAACACTTATCTTGTGCACCAAAATTTGGGAATTGGGAAGGGTAAACAAAAGAGCTAAATTTTTGCCTTACAGCCCCCCTAAGCTTCCGGGCTACCTTTTTTTTCAAGATTTTAAACATGGTTTTTCATAGTCAGTTGGGAGTAAAATTTTTCACCCCAAGGAATAACTTTTTCCCCAGATGCCAACACCCCCCCATCTTCCTTACTACACCCAGCTTTACCTATGGGCTTAGAGACGATCATCTTTTGCGTTTTCTCGGGTGCAAATTTATTTTCCATCTATTCCCCAAGTGATTAGCTCTTAGCTGGTGTTGATGTAGTTTAAAGGCAGCTGGCATTTCTTCTCTTGGAAAAAGTGAATGTCGTGTACAGTCATCTGCATATGCATGAAATTCGGGGATGAATGAAGATCTGAAGAGACGTTCCATAACAATGGCCAAGCACCTTCTTTGTGGAAACTTGCCCTAAAAGGATGTCTTGCTGTTTCGTTTCCTTTTTGGAAACTACCCTTAGGATCTACCAAAAGGTAATCACTGGGGAGACATAACTAGAGCTGAAATTTCCCAAGTGCTTGAAGTTTTCTAAACCCTGTTCCCAAAACCCGGTCGAAAAGCACAAGCAATGTCCAGTTCTCCCTACAGCGACTTGGTTTCTCCAGTGGTGGGCCCACTTATGGGGGGTTTTAACAACAGATCCAGCAAGTAACCTTTCCCCTGAAGCCATATTGCGGGCACAAAGTGTGGTGGTAGTCAAAAAACTCTGTCATTTTTTTGAATTATTGCTAAGGATCTTAAAATGATTGACAGGAGTGACACTGGGCTGTGTTTCTGAAATTCTGCTCTGCTTTTTTTTTTGTGAATGGGGCTAAAATTTGCCCCCTTTCCAAGAGAGGGTCATTTACAAAGTACTAGGCGTGGGGCAAAGATGCTAGCTAGAGGGGGCAGCAGGTCTGCAATCTCAGCAATCTAGGGCTCAAAATTGTCTGGGCCCCCCCCCCTTTTCTTTTTCAAGGATTTTAAAAGGAAAAGCACCCTCCTCTGCCTTTTTGTCCCAATGACGTTTTTTACAAAAGTTCTTAAGCAGACAAAGGGGGGTCCCTTGCTGGATCAGAAACTTTTATTTTTGGGACAAAATGTTTGGCAAAGAGGGCTGCCTTCTATTGCTACTGTAGAGGTGGTCCCATCCTGTCGTTTTGAGGGGAAAGAGTTCATCAGGCAGATAACCTTTTCTGTCCCTTGACCAGGGACCCCAGGTTTTTGGGGCCAACCCTACCGTGAGTTTTTTTTTTGTCCCACCTCCCATTTAGCAATGGCCCACTTTTAAATGTGACCCATATGCCTAAAGGCTGCTTGTGAAAGATCTTGTTTAGGGGGGGGTGTCTCTATACCTTCGCCATGCTTTGACCTAGCAGTAGCAGCCTTTACAACGAAACCAAACCCAAAGGGCTGATCTGTAGCTTCGCAATTTTTCCGATGAGGAATGTGTTTTGTTGTAGATTAAGGATGTGTCCAGTAAAAAGGGTTTCACTTGGTTTTTCAAAAATTCCTTGGAGAAGAGCACCAAAAAGTGTTTGGGGAGCTCAAGCAAATGGCTGGGCCAATTTCCACTTTCCCATAGCCAGGTTGTGCGGTGAACTCGCACCTCGTTCTGTTGGGACTTAAGTGTCCCTAAAAAAAGCCTTGTGGTAGATGTCCAATGTAGCCGAGGGGTTACAATTTCTTAAAACCTTCTGCAGATCACTCACTACTGGCCAAGGGAGCCAGAACGTGAGTAGGGAAATCAAAAAAAGTTTCTCATGTCAAATGCTGCAAAAAGGTCTCGAAATCCCCCTGTTAAGATGTTGGTTGAGGGCCCCAACAATTAATATGTTTACATTTTTTGGGGTTTTGCAGAAGGGGGCCATATTTTTCCATTAGGAATATGGGTCTGCATGTTGCCCCCTATTTCTGTACATTGCACATGCTAGTAAGAGGACTAGTGTTTATGCAAAACTTGAAAAACATAATTTCAAGATGTTTTCTGTCTGTCTGTCTGTCCTGTCTGTCGCTTCTTCTTCTCTTCTCTCTTCTCTCTCTCTCTCCTCTCTCCTCTCTCTCTTCTATTCCCCTCTCCTTATTTCCTCTTTCCCCCTCCCTACTCTTCCCCTTCCCTTTTTCCTCTTGCCTTTCCCACACTTCCTTTCCCCTTCCCCTTGACCCCGCTGCCTTCCACCCATGCCCCTTCCCCCCTTTTTTGAAAACTAAACCCATCCCACCTCTATCCTCTTCCCTCCTCCCTCCTCCCCCTCCCCTTTCCCCAAAAAACAAACAGCTCCTCCCAAATGCCCTTTTGGGAAAATAAAAAAGCTTTCCTTCTGTGGAAAAATTAGGGGGGAAACTAAAAAATCAGGACGAAATTTAGAGGCGGGTTAGATGGGGCGAAAAAGTGTGGCCCCAGGAGAAAAACCCTTGGGAGGTAGTTTTCACGAGAAGGGACTGGAGGGGGGGGAAAGGGGGCGGGGAAGATTCAGAAAGAAAATGAAGAGGGGAATAGGGTGGGAGCAAAAAAGGGGGAGTTACAAGTAAAAAGCGCAGAAGCAAAAGATACAGAACTTGTAGAGGAACAAAAAAAAGCTGAAACAGCCTAAAGATCCAAAGTTAGTTGGGTTTAATATTTTTTATTTTTCACCCCATTCCCCAATCCTGTGGGGGGTATTTCAAAAGTTTTCAGGGGTACTTAAGGGGTCCGGGGACGGGCCTCAAAGTTTGATACTGAGAAAGTTACAGAGGTAAAAAATTAAAAATTTAAAAAAAGGGTTTAATGAACTAAAAATTTTAAAAAGGGTTTAAGGAACTCCAGGTGGTCTGGGCCAACTTTCATGACAATTTAAAAAGGTATTTACGAAAAAGGGGGTTTACAAACGGGGGTCCGGGGCCGGGGGCCTCCCCAGTTTTGGGGCTGAATATTTTAAAAGGGGTAATAAAACTCACAATTTTACAAATTTTAATAAACTCACAATTTAAAAAGGAAATTGAAAAAATTTTAAAAAATTGGTTTACTTACGTTTATTAAAAGGGGCTGCAATCATAAACCCAAAATTTTAAAGTAATGAGCAATTAAACATTTTCCCACCCTCAAAAACGGTTATGATTTATTGGTGCAAATGTTATTGCTGATTCCTCCCCTCTCTCTCACACACACACACAAAACACTTAAAAAATTTCTTACACACACACACAAAAAACACTACACACACCACACACACACCACACACAACCCAACACATACACAAATCATAACAAAACCGCACACACACTCATACACACACACACACACAACACTCAAAACCACACCACACTTCTTTAACCAACACACACACACACCCCAAAACACACCCCACACACACAACACACACATTTAAACACATTTCTTACACAAAAAACCCACACAAAACACACACCACCCCACACACACACACACCCCACACACAAAACACACACAGGCCTTTTATGTGGAAAAGCTTTATTTACAGCTAGCAAAGTCGGGGTTTATTTTCCAGAATGGCCCTGAAAAATACCACTGTGGATAAATACTTAGCCATTTCTTGAACATTTCTGGGGTGAGTTGTTTCAAAATTCATTTTTTTTTATCGCCCCTCCGGGACAAAAATGCGCAGGGGTTGGAAAATAACCCATTTTCTGGAAAAATTTTTACTTTTCGTTTGGTCTAAAATTGGTGGTGGTTTTTTTAAACCCCCTGCCCAAAGATACTTGTAACCCAGCCGGATGGGCGGTAGTGAAACCCAAGAGTTGCTTATTTTTTGGGATGCCCTTAGACTTGTGGTTTTCCCCTGCATGTTTAAAATTGGTGATAGATGACTCATGGTGTCAGCCCCCCTGACCCTTTAAGTCCATAAAATTCAGCTAAAGTTCTTTTCTTTATTATTGTTCTCGAAACTACTCCCTTTGACAAGCCAAGATTGTAATCTACCCCCTCTTTAAAAGATCCCGCTTACCCAAAATTTTTCAGTTCTTTAATGCATCAAAAGGGCCCAATTGAGAGGGAAAATTCCACAGCATTGCACTCGGGATCCACTGCCCCAAAACCCCTTTCCAAAAACCTGTGCCCGGGCCCTTCTGACACAAGCATGCCACAATTTATGTTTAAATTGAGTTGAGAGCATTTATGGTTGACGAGAATCATTTAAACAATTAAACTTAAATTCTTTGATACTTAGAGGGCTTTCAGTGCAAGGAGTATGGAAAAAACAGTTCTGTCGGGAAGGGTTTGGGGCCCTTTTTTTAAATTTTTTTGCGTGTTTCCCAATTTTTTTAAAAAGAGCCATCACTCTGAAAGAAAAACGCACCCACTACCAGCTCCCCACCATTGGATTGGTGAACAAAACCACCCAAGGGAAAATAATTTGCGAGAGTGTGTGCTGGGGAATAATTTACCCAATACGGCTTAAGGCCTATTTTTGGCTTCAAGGGAAGTTTTGGTTGTTTTTTAAAGAAGTAGTTTGGGGGGAAAGGGAGGAAGGGTTTATTTTTTGGAAATGGGGGTTAATATTCCATGGAGGGGGAAAAGTTTCCCCGGGAGTTTACCTGGGGGAGAGTTCCGGGGGTCAAGGGCCCCCGGGGCCCCGGTCTGGACCGGGGCCTCCTTGGGGTTTAAGGGGCAAAAAAAACAAGAACAAAAACTAGAAAAAAAATGGGGAAGGGAAAAACCCAAAAGGGGTTGTGTAATAATGTTGTTCATGTAGGGTGTTTTTGTAAACCTAATTGAAAGTAAAAGAAAAAAAGGGGAATTTCCTAAAAATCTTGCATGGTATGAGACAAAAAAATGGCACTAGCAACCTACCTCATGTAAAACAATTACAGGTTTCCGTTTTACATCACTTGGAAAGGGGTAGCCCTCCCTGGGGGGTTGGGGTTTTTCTACCAACTTCCCTTTAACTTACATAGATCATGTATTTTGATTATGCGGAGTTCGGTACCATTTTTTTCGACCCAAACTGGAGGAGTGTTCCCCAGTGTAGGAAAGTTTGGAGGGTTTCTGTGCGGGGGTTTTTTGAATGGGCTTTTCTGAGGATATTAACCCCAATTAGGATATTTCTTTTTAGGGAACACGATCTCTGATGCTTGAATTTTCAAAATTTTTTTTGCATATTTAAAATTTTTTGGGAGTACGAGGGCTTTCCCAAAGGGGGGTTTCCCCATTGCCCTTTGGTTTTTTCAGTTTTTCCCCGCCCTCCTTGGGGGGGGGGGGGTTCCCCTCAGACACAAGGCAGTTGTGGGCCGCTAAATCAAACCCAAAGATCAATATAAGCCCAAAATACACCATTTTCCAAAAATTTTTAAAATTAGCAACCCTACCTGGGGTGAACCCTGGGCCACAAAATCCAAGGGGCCCCTTTTCGTTTTTTTGTATTGGCGACAAAGTTTTTTTACAACAGGTCCAAAATAGTGGGGAAACCCCAAAGCCCCAGGAAACCCGTATCGCTTACAAATTTTTTAGAAAGACCCATCATGCCAAATTTTATCAAAAGAACTGTGCCTCTCTGTCGAGGGGACCCTTTTGAGAAACTTTGTTTTAAACAGTAAGATTATCAACCCCAGGTCCGACACCGAGGTAGTAAAATGATTAAGAAAAGTTTTGGGGGTTGGAGAATTTCCGGGGGGTGTGGGAAACATTATATCATCCAAAACTAATTTACAAATTTTTGGGGCTGCTAGGGAAGCAAAAGTAATGATTAATTAGAATATTGAAAGTGTTTGGGGCTGAGGCACACCCCCCCTTTTGGGGGTTTTTTAATTTAAAAATCTTTTAGGGTTTCACTTTTATTTCCCCGGAACAACACAGCCCATTTTTTTCCTTTTTGGACAGGTAGCCTTTTAAACCAAACGGAGAAGCCAATCCTCCAACATCCATTTTTTGGCAAGTTCACTTAAATTTTTACATGTCGGGTTTGGGGTAATTTGAAAGCGGATTTAAGGCCAAAAGGGGGTAGTGTAGGCTTTCGTGTGCAGGGTGAGAAAGGTGGGGTTTTGCAAAAGATGAAAGCTCCTTCCTGCATGAAACCCTGTAACCGGGGAGACAAAAAATTGGGTTTTTTTTTGTAATGGGGACGATTAAGAATCATTTTTCTCAAAAGTTTTTAAAAAGCGATAGAAGGGTATTGGGCGAAAAAGCATTTTTTTTTTGAAATTTGGGGTTAGGAATTTGGGAATGATGGGGCCCCCTTTGGGCCAAATTGGGGGGAGCTCCCCCGTTACATAGTCATGTTTTTTAATAACCCAAAAATGGGTTAACCCTTTGGGACTTTGAAAACAGCAATCTGAGTATGTTTTTTAAATAATAACCTTCCCTTTCCCCCGGGGACGTTTGGAGTTGCCCTTAGTTAGCGGGGCATTCCCAAATTCCTAATTAGTGAAAGGGAAAGTTGCAATCATCTGCCTTTTCTGAGCAATTTAAAAACAAACAATTCTCCCTTGCAAACATTTTGTCATTTAATTTCGCCTGTTTTGGTACTGGGAAAAAAAATGTTTATAGCTAGATTGCGGGCCCAAACACTGACTAAAACCCTTCGCCCTAAGAAGGGATGAAAGGGGGCGCGATCTGCCCCCGTTCCCGTTCCCTTTTTTTATTTATGTCCCCCCATCCCCGGTTTAAAGGGGGGTGAGCATTAAGAACCCTTGACAAAATTTTTTTTCCCCGGTTTAGTTTGGGGGGCCGCTCTGTCATTTCGCTCTCTGGCACAGCAAGGGCAGTTTTTGGGGAGCCTCGCATTCCCCTGGGTAAAGCCCGTTTTCTATAGGCTAGGGGCCCAGTCCGCGAGCAGACGTTTCAGTGTAAGAAATTTTGAATCATTGTAAAAATGTATGGTTTTTTTAAGGAGGGATGAATTTTTTTGGAAGTTTGTTTGGGGTTTTTTTAGTACCAAGAGGTTTCAGGGCGGCGGGAAGGGAGTTCTGAATAATGCTCACAAGGTCATTGTTTAAAAAACTCAAGAGGAACACTCATAGGATTTTACCAGTCAGTACTGTGCAAAAAGTCATCCCTGCTGAAAATTGGGGGGAAAAATTAAAACGTTTTCCCTTTGAATTTTCCCACCAGGAAGGGTGGGATTTTTCCAATATTAGTGGGTTAGCCCCGGGAAATGATCAAAACGCTTAATTTTGTTACAAAAGGGAAAACTCCCCAGCTGGCAGAAGTAATGTTTTAAGGCCCCAGGCACAGATCAAAAGGGCGCCTCCCTAGATATGTGGGGCAAGGTTCCCACCTAAAATTTGGGGCTTATTTATGACTGTTTAAGAGTGACAACAGTTTTTATTGCCATTAAAATTACCAAACTGTGGTTTCCAAAGCTTTGTTCCCGCATTGTAATCGCCAATAATAAGGTAGGCCCCAGAATTTAGACAATTTTTGGGGGCTTTCCCAAATAATTAAATTTTTCAGCAGGGGCATACAAGTTTTAAAAATTTTTTGAGGCAGAGTTCCCTATATAAATCCTAAAAAAAACCGTGATATTGTAGCCCTTGTTTTTTGTGTGCAAGAAGTTGATGGGGGTGATTTTTTTTTAAAATTTTTAGAACCCCAAAGTTTAAATAGATTTAGGTTATTTTGCAACCAAAAGATGGGAATTTTAGGGGTTGGGGTTTTTTTTAGGGCTCGCACCCCTTGTAGCACACCCAAATCAATTTGGGGTTTGTGGTTTAAAATTTTTGATGAAGGTTAAGGGGTCTTTTTTTCTTTAATGATGCAATGTTCCAGCTTAATTTAGAAAAATTTAAAACGAGTTTTGGGTCCCAAAAATTTTTTTTGTCCTGGGGTCATTTGAGTTTTCAGCTATATAAAAAATTGTTCATATAAAAAGCAAAACCTTATCAAAGTCAAAAAGTGCTACCCTTGTCCATTTTGGTTTTTTAAGTGCAACCTCCAGTTGTAAGGCCTCGTGGGAGTTTCGTAAACCCCCGGGGCAAGCGCCGGTTTTTTGTGTGAATGTATGAAAGGTGCAAACCCCCACTCACATTCCCCCCTCCACTAACCCTTAAAAGGAACATACAAAATGTCACCCGGCCACTACCAACAAATTTTGTTCCCTTACATTTGTCAACAGTATTGTTTTCAACATTAAAGTCTATGTTCTAACCTCATCACACTCCCCCCCCCACCCCCTTATATTATGCCATCACTATTACTAAACCCTTATAGGGCAAACCCCCCGCTCTATCAAAACCCTTTTTACCACCATTAAAAATTTCGCTCATCATTATTACTAAAAATTATTGACACCTTGCCCCCATCACATCTTTAACCCCCACTTATATTAAAGGTCCTTTACCATTACCCAACTTTATTGACCCATAGCCTTCGTTATGTTTTCCCACTACCCGTTATCAACACAAGTAAATTATTTCGTCTTCTGTGAATTTTAAGGGAAAAACCACCCCCAAACCCTTTTTCGCAACCTTACACTTGCTTTAAAAAATTGTGCAATCTTGTTATTGGGACAATCTACACTCTTTTCCCGGGGTTGTTCAAGTTGTTGTTTCAGGAGAAAAAATTTTTGTTTTTTTCCAGTACTTTTTTTGCGCGACTTCAAAGGGTTTTATACCACAGGAAACAAAAACTTTGGGAACCCTCTGGAGCGTGAAAGGGCCCCCGGGCCCAAAAAAGAGCTATTTGGGTGACTGTCAGCGACCTTTAAGGGTAGGCTGGGGAAATTTACAGGCCCCAAGTGATGGAGGTCCCGTTGGGCGTGCCCCCAGGTTAGGTCTCAAACCCCCATTGTCAGGGCAGGCATGACCAGTATTCCCGACCCAGGTACCTGGTAGTTTCCCGGGGGGGGCCCTTATGAGGGGTAAGATTGAAGTGCGGGGTTTGGCCCCGCCCATGCGATCAGCCCTCCCCACAAGATCCCAAAAGGAAAAGTTCACAAATGATTTTCGAAAAACTGCTAAAAACCTTTTACAGATTTCAGGGAATGCAAAGGGGGCAAAGGGAGCTACAACCATATGCGATGACTCGCCCGCTGAATGGGGCCCGGGAAAAGAAAAGCCCAAAAACTGAAAGGGAAAACAAAGGTGACCAAAGTCAATGAAGGAGAAAACTATATGCAGAGACTCGAAGAACAAATTTCCGTGCCCGGGGGAAAAGAAAAAAAACAGGGGGCACGGGTAGGGAAAGACGTAGGAACGGACATCTCAGTGGCAAGGGGGCTAGTTCTTCTCAGAGGGTGCTCAGGGAAAACACGCAGGAGGGCGAAAGGGGAGGGCCCCGTTTTTTTTTTCTATGGGGCTCCCGAATTAGAAGGGGAAACTTACAAAGAAAAATAAAAGGAAAAAAAATTATTGGAAAGCAATAGGAGAGGATGACATGACCCTGCTGACAAATTATTTGAGAATTGGGTGGTTTGCAAGAGGAAAACAGCATCCAGTAAAAGAGATTTTCAAGGCAAGAGTCAACCCAAAGACCGGATCCTGCAAGAAAAGTGCATCTAAGGGACAAACCCGGAGTACCAGAGCGTGTACCTCGACCGAGACAAAACACAAGAAATAAAGATGATACTGAAAGAGAGGGTGCAACGTTGCAGGTGGAATGGGAGGCAAGGAAGGAGGGGAGCAGGAGAAACCAGACCCAGGTAGAACACCAAACACAACCTCCAAACCCGTACCACCCACACACTCAAAACCCACACCTCTACCCTCTTCCCCTACCCCCTTTACCACAAACCCCACTCCTACAGTAACCACGCACTGTACCCTCTGCCCCATCCCCCTCACCACAAACTCACCCCCACAGTAACCTACACACTATATCCTCTACCCCCCATCCCCCACTCTGAAAACCCCCCACCCATGTACCCCCCAAAAGGCCCTTCTGCCCACTCCCCTTACCAACAACCTTCCAAACCCCTTTACCACAACCCCCACCCCAGTTTCAGCCCCCATAGGCCACTGCCCCCACCCACACACCACAGACCCCACACCCCAGCATCCCCCTCAGCCCCTCCACCAAGGCACTGCTCCCCCAAACCCACCATTCTCCCCAGACCACAGTTATAAAAAAGAAGTTGAAGATTTGGTACATGAATGCAGATGGAATGACAAATAAATTTGAGGAGTGGCATGGAAGAATCAAGATGTCCCCAGACATCACAACAGTCAGAGAAACAAAACTCATGGGGACAATAACTGATGCCATTTTCCCCATCTGATAACAGATCCTGAGAAAGGATAGAAGGGCAAAAGGGGGGGTGGGGTTGCACTCATTAAAAACCGATGGGATTATCAGGAAAGGGAAAGGAATGGACGAGACTGGAGAAGGATTACATAGTAAGTAAGTTCAGTCAGGGGAACATAAGGTAGTTATTGCAGTGATGTATAACCCACAACAAAAACTGCAAGGAAGCCGAGAGGGGAATACGATGAGTGCAACAGAGCAATGGTGGACACACAAAGCTGAATGGCAAGAAGAGCTCACTCCAGTAGAGCATAATTACTGGTTATGGGTACTTCAACCACAGGGAGATTGATTGGGAAAACCTGGAGCCACATGGGGGTCCCAAAAAAACATGGAGAGCCAAGATGATGGATGTGGTCCTGAAAAACCCATACACCAACATGTTAAGGACACTACCAGAGAGAGAGGGGAAGATAAACCCAGCAATACTGGACCTTGTGTTCACCCTGAGTAGCTCATATATTGAGGACAACAAATATGAATGGCCCCTCAAAGCTAGTGACCACGTGGTTCTGAGCTTTGAAACAACATAGAGCTACAATGGAGAAGGCAACAGGCATATGAAGGGAAAAGCCAAACTATGAAAGGGAGGACGGCACAGTGTGAGGGCCTTCCTGCAAGAGGTTCATTGGGAGAGAGTTTGTAGGGAAAGTTAGTAAACCAGTAAACGAAATGATGGACTACATAACAACAAAATGCAAGGAGGCAGAGGAAAGGTTTGTTAAAAAGGGGAAATAAAAATAATGGAAAGGCCAGAATGAGCCCGTGGTTTACCCAAAGGTGTAGGGAGGGCAAAAACTAAGTGTGCTAGAGAACGGAAAAAGTACAGAAGGGGAAAGGGCCCAGGAAAAAAAAGAGATTAGTCGAAGAGCCAAAACGAGTATGCACAGATAAGGAGGAGGGGCCCAAACGGCAGTACGAAAACGACATAGCATCGAAAGACAATTTTGACCCAAAACTATTTTACAGCCACATCAGGAGGAAGACAACAGTACAAGGACCAGGTAATCAGGTTGAGGAAAGAAGGTGGGGAGCTCACAAGAAACGACCAAGAAGGATGTGAGGAGGAGCTCAACACGAGATTTCAGAAAGTATTTACAGTGGAGGTAGAAGGGACACTGGAAAGACAAAACAGAGGGTACACCAACAAAAAAATATACCAACAAGTGGTTGGGTGAAAAAACACACAGCCGAGGAGGAGGTGAAGAAGCTTCTAAGTGAAACTTGATACTTCAAAGGCGGTGGGACCGGACATCTCTTCATGGATTTCCCTTTGAGAGGGAGCAGAGACACTGTGTGTACCACTAAAAACAATCTTCAACACATTCCTTGAAACTAGGCAACTACCTGAGGTATGGAAGACTGCAAATGTGATCCTATCTTAAGAAAGGGGACAGAAACGAAGCACTAAACTATAGACCACTGTCATGACGTGTATAGTATGCAAGTCGTGGGAAGATTATCAGAAGATGGTGGAGCACCTAGAACGGGGAAAACAAGGTTATAAATAAACAGACAGCTCGGATTGGGGGAAGGGGCCAAAATCCTGTGTCAAAAAAACGAAACTGGGATTTTTCGGGAAAAACAAAAGAACTTAAGCCCCCCGAAAAAAAAGGAAAAACTGAAAAGGCCCTGTTGGCCCTTTCAAGGGGTCCTTTACAATCCTTTCCATTAAAAAAAATTTTTTAAAAAAACCCCAATTTGCAATGCTACCAAGAAATAAGTTTTGATGATTCTATTTAAAACATTATAAAAGGCCCACCCCAAATCCAAACCCCTCTCGCTTTTAAAATTTACCCAAACCCAAAAAATTTAAAAATTTTCCAACGTTTTAGGTTCGTTTTAATCCTATTTGGGAAAGACTTTTTTCCACGCTTTCAATTCCATATTTCCAAACCAATACTTGCCTAAAATTCCTTTCAAAAACCCGAAACATATCTAATTTGAGTAAAATTATTGTGGGTTCTCTCTTGGAGGGGCCCTTTCAAAATTATTTATCCCCCTTTTTTGTTAAACCCATCTTCCATTTGTACACTTAGATCAGGGTCTCCCCTCATTCCTCCCCTTAAAAGGGTGAATGTAGTTTAAGATTTTAAATTGCTTTCTTACGGAAGATTCAATGTTATGTATTAATTTAGCCATTCTTCGTGAATGTTTTCCCAAAAGAATTTTTTTCCCCTTCTGCAAATATGGAGACCAAAAACTGAGTGCGTATTCTAGATGAGGCTTTAAAAATGTTTTTTTAAAGCTGCAGTATGACCTCTGGACTTCTGTTGTTACATTTTGTTAAAAAACCCCCAAAAATATTTCCTTTTTACGTAGGGCTTTAGGAATTGCTTTTTTGGGTTTTAAGGGGGTGTTTCCCATTGGTGACCTTTTAATTAGCCCCAGGGGAGTAAGTGTCGAGTGTGCTCTACCGGAAATGAAAGAAAAATGCCCTCCATCGAGAAACTTTCCCAAACAGCTTAAAAAAGAATTGGGGGTTTAGCGAAAAAATGGAGATTCGGTGATTGCCCGGGGGAAAAAAAAGGGGAAAATGGGCTAGCGGGCCCTTTTCGGGTTTTGATTTCCTCAGGCCCAAAAAGGGGAAAAAATTTGAATTTGGCGGGGACAGCAGGGAAACGAAGTTGAGATAAAGAAGACGAATAAAAAGGGTTAAACGATAAAAAAAAAGGGACTGCGGGGGAAAAACTGATGGGGAAAAACATCAAAATGATTCTCCGTGTTTCCCCCGACGAATATAAATTTTTGGATTTACGGGGAACGTCACGCCCGAACGCCCCAAAGGACGGAAAAAAAATATTGTTGTTTTTGGGGGATAGCCAATTTTAGGTACAGGGAAAGGGGCCCTTCTGTTGAAGGACAAAATTTTGGAGACGGAGGGTTTGCTTTCCTGGGGGGGGGGTTGGAGGTTTTATTAGCCTTTCTGGATGAAAATTGAGAGGAAATTGGGGCCCTTTTATATTTTTTTTCTCACTGTTGGGGGGCCAACGATGTTGGCAAAAAATAGGAGTGGGGAAAACTGATTGAAAGGGAAAAGGGCCCCGAAATTTAAATAATTAGGGGAAGGGGGGAAAAACCCCGGGTCATATGTGGTATTTTGCAAGGAGAGGATTTGGGGGAAATAAAATGGTTGCCCAGGGCAATTGGTGTCAGTTGCTGGCTGGAAAAATTTTACTGTTGGGGAAAATTGGGGTTTAAACTTCTTTGGGCCCAACGGGGAAACCTTTTTCTATGGCAGGAATAAATGAATGTATTTTTGGGAAAGGGGGGTTCATTTAAATCTAGGGTCTGGGTGGGGGGCACGGGCAACTGCAGTGGGGGGAAAAGTGTTAGGGATTTTAAAAACTGGGGGAATAGTTGGGGAAAGGGGTTTTTGGGGAGAAAAAACGTGAAGGGCCAAATGTAAATAATATTATGAGTTCTTGGGGAAATAGTAATAAGCAGAAAAGAGGTTTGATATTGAAAAGCCAGAGAATAGGGGGGATAAGGGGGCGTAATGCTTTTTTGCAGGAAAAAAAAAGAAATGGTAGGAAGGGTTAAAAAGAAAGGGGATCCCTTTTAAAGTTATTATGCTAATAAAACCGTTTGTGAGGAATAAGAAGGACGGTTTAGATTAGTTGCTTAAATGCAGGTAACAATGAGTTTTGCCATAAAATGAGGCCTGGGTTTTTTAAAAAAAAAAGTCAGAGAGGCTGGGGGTTTGGGGAAAAAACAACCCCTCGTGAAATACTGTCAGAGAGGTGGAGGGGAATAAAAACAAACCCTGGCTACTGCCCGAGAGGGGTGGAGTTTGGAAAAACACCATCGGGCTAATGTGAGAGGTGGAGTGGGAAAAAACACAACCCTGGCTAATGTCAGGGGTTTGGGGGGGGGTGGGGGGGGGAAAAACACCATTGTGACCCACTTGGGGCAGAGAGGCTTTGAGGGGGAATAAAACAACCGTGGCTACTTTCAGAGAGGGTGAGTGGGAAAAACACCATCGTGGGCTTCTGTTAGAGGGTGGAGTTTGGGAATATCACCACCGTGAATACGTCAGAGGGCTGGGTGGGAATAACACCATCGTGTTACTGGCAGAGAGGGTGGAGGGGAAAAAATACCACCGTGGCTACTGTCGAAAAGGCTGGAGTGGGAATTAAAAAACCAAACCCTGGCTACTTTCGGGAAGATGGTTTTAGGGTTTTTGGGAAACCAGGTTAGCAAGTCTGAATTTTAAGTAAAATTTAAATTAAAATAATAAAAATTTTTATAATAATTTTATCATTTGCGAGCACTGTTTAGCCTCGTTTTGTTTTTGAGGGTTTCCGACCTTGGGCCCCGTGGGAGGCCAGTGTCCCGGGCCTTTAGTGTTAAAGTCTGAAATTTCCAGGAAACCCTTTCCACGTGGGGGGCCCGTGTGCCTCGTGTTATGTCTGAGTTTCCCGACCTTGCCAAAGGGGGGGGCCGGGGTCAGGGCCTTTAGTGTTATGGGCTGGGTTTCCAGACCTTGCCCCGTGGAGGCCAGTGTCAGCCTCAGTGTTATGTTTTGATTAAACCCGACCTTGCCCGTGGAGGCCAGTGTCAGCCTCAGTGGGTTTTGTCCCGGGGTTACCAAAACCTTTTCCACGTGGGGCCAGTGTCGGGCCCCAGTGTTTTATCTGAATTACCCGACCTTGCCCGGGGGAGGCCCGTGTCGGCCCCCAGGGGTTATGTCTGAGGGTTTCCCGACCTTGCCACCCTGGGGGGCCCGGGGTCAACCTCCCGTGTTATGTCTGAGTTACCCCGGGCTTGCCCGTGGGGGCCAGTGTCAGCCTCATTTTTATGTCTGAGTTTCCAGACTTGCCCCGTGGGGCCCCGTGTCAGCCCAGTGTTATGTCTGAGTTTTCCCGCCCTTTCCACCCTGGAGGCCAGTGTCGCCCCCGTGTTATGTTTTGAGTTACCAAAACCTTTTCCACGTGGAGGCCCCGGGGTCGCCCGTGTTAATTCTTTAGTTACCAGACCTTGCCAGTGGAGGCCCGTGTCGCCCCCAGTGTTTAAAGTCTGAGTTACCCGGGTTTGCCCCGTGGAGGCCAGTGGGCAGCCCCGTTTTTAGGGGGGACATGATAACGACATACAAAATTTCGGAGGGGTTTTTACAAAGGGGGACAAAGAAAAGGGTGTTCCCGAGGGTTGGGGCCAGTAAAAAAAGGGGGGCACAGGGTTTGGGAAATTTTTAAAACCAGATGCATCACAGGGGGTTTTAGGAAGTATTTCTTAGCCCCCAGAGGAGTCAGTAAGTGGGAAAAAGTTTGGGGAAACGATGTAGGGGGAAAAAAGGGTCCCTACATGAGCTACCAGACCCTTGCCAAAGTGGAGGCAAATGTTTAGCCCCCAGTGTTATTCTGAAATTACCCGCCTTGCCACCCGGAGGCCCGGGGTCGTCTTTATGGTCCCCCCCCTCTCTCCTTCCCGGTTCTTTATTCCAGGGGAAACCATCCCTGGGGCCCCCCCGGGTGTCTTTCACTTCCCCCAAAATTCCCTAAAGGTTTAGGTTTTCGCCCAAAAGGTTTCATCTCGCCTTTTCCGCCTTTAGTTTTTTTCCCCGGTTTTAAAGTTTTTCCGGAATTTCCCTTTTATGCCTTTTTGATGGGTTTTCGCTTTTTCCCCCTTTCCCAAAGGGCAGCCCCACCATTTCCTGTTTGGGGGTAACGAATATGACAGGGGGAAACCCCTCCCGACGTTTGGGATACGATATGGAAAACTGTCCGGGGAATTTTGGGTTTTAAAAAGGAAACCCCGGGTTTAGGGCAAAATTTAAAGTGAAAAGAAAACCCCTTCCCCGAAAAAACAAAATATGACCGGGGAAACCCGTTCAGAAAATATGGATATTGGGGGCAGGGCAACCCAAACCTTTGGGGTTGGAATTTTGAGGGGAAAAACCCCATCAGGGAAAGAAAGGAATATATGGAAAAAAACCCTTTCTTGGGGATGGAAAATGCAGGGAAAACCCATGCACGGGAATGGAAAATGAGAAAAAAACCCAAAAGAAAATAACATTTAAAAGAGTTGAGGGGGGGCGGGTGGAAAAAAAAACAAAGGGGGGGAAAAGGCCCAGAGGGGATTAAAAAAAGACAAGGGGGAAAAAAGTTTAGGGGAATTTTTAAAAAAAAAAGGAAAACGAAAAAAGATCGATGGAAAATGACAGAAAAAAAATCTTTGGGGGCGGGTTTTAAAAAAAACAAAAAAAAAATCGGTTCAAGGGGATTGGAATTTTGGGCAGGGGAAACCCGTCCAGGGCGGTGGGTTTTAAAGGGAGAAAAACCCGTTTCCAAAGGGGAATGGGAAAAACGACAGGGAAAACCCGTTTAGGGCGATAAAAAAAATTTTTCAAGGAAAAAACGTTTTAGACCGATTTGGGAAAATGACGGAAAAAACAGTTAAGGGGATTTGGGGAAAAGGGAGGGATATCTGTTGGGGGATGGAAAAAGACAGGGAAACCCTTCCAGGTGATGGAAATTAAAAAAGAAAAATCGTACAAGGGGTGGAAAATAAAAGAAGAAAAACCGTTTAAGGCGGGGGGAAAAAGACCCAAGGGAAAACCGGGTTTGGGGATGGGAAAAAAGGGCCCAAAGGGGAAAACCGTCTAGGGTGATGGAAAATGACAAAGGGAAAAACCCTCTAGGGTTTATGGAAAATTACGGAAAAACCGTCTAGGGTTGGGTGGAAAAATGACAAGGAAACGTTGGGTGATGGAAAATGACAAGGAAAAACCCTCTAGGGTGATGAAAATAAGAGGGGAAAACCCTTTTTGAGGGGAAGGAAAAATTACACTTTAAACCCCTCCCAAGGGGGAGGGGAAAATTTACGAGGAAAACCCCCAAATATCGTAAAAAAAAGGGGCAGGCAAATATGTGAAGGTTTAGGGGAAAAAGACCCGAGATTAAAACCTAAAGGGCGTTGGGGAAAAGGGGCAGGGAAAACTGTTCGTGGCGATTAAATACGACAGTGAAAAACCCCTTTAAAAAACAAAGTTGTGACGGAAAGCCGTTCCCAAACGTTGTAATTGGGCAGGGGAAAAATCCTTCCACAAACCCCAGGGGAAAACGAAGGGGGAAACCCGTCTAGGGAAAGATGGAATATGACAGGAGGAAAAACCCCCCTAGAAAAGATGGGAAAATTTTGGGCAGGAGAAAAACCCCAAATAGAAAAGATAGAATATGACAGAAAAACCCCCTCTAGAACCCCCAAGGGGAAAATGAAAAGGAAAAAAACCCCTCTAGAAAAAGATGGAAAATGAAGGAGGGAAAACCCCTCTAGAAAAGATGGAATTTTGACAGGAGAAAAAACCCTCTAGAAACGATGGAATATGGGCAGGAGAAAACCCGTTAGAACGATGGGGGAATTTTTTGGGGCAGGAGAAACCCGTCTTGAACGATGGAATTGGGCGGAGAAAATTCCCCGTCAATGGGTTTTGGGGGAAAAACAAGGGGGGAAATCATCCAAAAGCGAGGAAGTGACAAGGAAAAATAAATCCAGGGGTTTTAAAAAAGAAAAGTAAAACCCCTCAGGGGGGCGATTGGGGAAAAAGGGCAGGAAAAAAAAATGTCAGGGTGAAAGGAAAATGTCAAAACCAAAAAAGTTTTTAAAAAAAAGGGGAAAATAAAAAAGAGAAAAACCCCTTACGGGCGATAAAAAATTTAACCCGGGATACAGTATAGGGCGATGGAAAATTTACAGGGGTAAACATTTTTGGGGGACGGAAAGTGACAGGGGGAAAAAAACCCCCAGGGCGATGAAAAAAAGAACGGAAAGTGTTTT
The DNA here is from genome assembly GCF_026875155.1 of Cherax quadricarinatus. Taxonomy (NCBI): domain Eukaryota; kingdom Metazoa; phylum Arthropoda; class Malacostraca; order Decapoda; family Parastacidae; genus Cherax; species Cherax quadricarinatus. Next base: position 18,385 of record NW_026475624.1, read on the forward strand.
GGACTGGAAATGACAAGGAAACCCTTTTGGGAGCGAAAAGAAGGGAAACCCCTTTTAGGGATGGAATATAAAAAGGAAAAACCCCTTAAAGAGACGAGAATTGACAAAAAAACCGTCTAGAACGATGGAAAATGACAGAAAAACCAATCAAGAGGAGGAAAAAGACAGGGAAACCCGTCCGAAAAATGGAAGATGATGAAAAAAAAATGTCCAGAGCTTTGGGAAAAAGACAGGAAAACAGTTTAGGGGGATGGAAAAGACAGGAAAAAATGTTAGTAAGGTGAAAATATACAGTGACACCCATCCCGAAAGATAGAAAATGAAGGAAAACTGTTAGTGAAGGTGAAATATGACAGGACACCCCTCCCGAAAGATGAAAAAAGAAAAAACTGTTTGTGAAGGTAAAATTAATGACACCCATCCAGAACGATAGAAAAAAAGACAGGAAAATGTTGTGAAGGGGAAATATGACAGTGACACCCCTCCAGAAACGATAGAAAATGACAGGGGAAAAATGTTAGTGAAAAGGGAAAAATTGACAGTGACACCCTCCCGAACGAAGAAAAAACAGGAAAACCCCTCCAGAAAGGGGGGAATATAAAAGGGAAAAAACCCTCCGAAAGACGGGAAATTTTACAAAAAACACAATCCAGGGATGGAATATGACAGGGAAACCCGTCCAAAACGAGGAAAATATATAAATTAGTCCAGAACGATGGAATATGACAAGAAACAAATCGTCGTGATTGGGAAAGTGACAGAAACCCGTCGAAAACGAAAGAATTTTATAGGGAACCTGCCAAACGAAGGGTATGACAAGAAAACCAAAAGCCAGTGGTGGAATTGAAGGAAACCCCTCCGTACAGGAATATGCGGGGAAACCAAAGAAATGTGATGGGAAAATGAGAGGGGGAAAAACCCTCCCGGACATAGAAATAAAAAGGAAAAAATCGTCCAGGAAAAAGAGTTCAGAGCGATGTAAAATGACAAGGAAAGCTGTCCGGAGTTGAAAAAGACCGGGGGGGAAAAAGTTAAAGGGGGTGATAATGAAGGAAAAGAACAATATCATGGAAAATGAGAGGAAAACCCCTCAAACACGGTTGGAAAATGAAAAAAAAAAATCTAGGGGATTCAAAATAACAAGAAAACCGGTAAGGGGGATGGAATATGACAGGGGGAGCTGCTAGGGCGAAAGGAAAAATGACAGGTAAAACCTTTAAAGGAGAGAGAAAATTACAGGTAAAAAAAGACCCATGGAAAAAGACAGGGGAAAAAAGTGAAGGGGAAAAATTAACAGGGAAACCTGTCTAAGGGGATTTAAAAAAGACAGGATAAAGATAGGGGGTGTAAATGACAGGTAAACCAGTCTAGAGAATGAGAAAAATTTCAGGGATACTGTCTAGGGAGATGTAAAATGACAGGCAAGCCCCCCTGGGGGGGATTTAAAATTTTCGACAATCCCCTATAAATCCCATGCAAAATTTGGGCCCCCTAAGAAAACGTCAGAGCGATGGAAAATTTACAGGGAAACCCCATAGGGAGACGGAAAAAAGACAGGGGGAAACCCGGTTTGGGGCAAGGAAAAATTGCACCTTAAAAACCCTCCAAGGGACGGAAAATTTTCAAACGAAAACGTTAAAAACGATTGGAAAATTTTGGGGACAAATATGGGCCTTGCCATGGGAAAAATGTCTGGAAAAATTTGTTCAAGGTTTTGGAAAATTTAACGATGGGAAAATGAAAGAAAACAAAAATCCCAAAGGGGATGGAAAAAGACGAGATAAACCCTCCAGAGAGTTGTAGTTTTGACAGGGGAAAAAGGGGAAAAAGTAATTTAAAAATGACCCTGGAAAACTCCCGGCGATGGAAAAAAGGACAGTGGAAAACGGGTTTGTGGCGGTGAAAAAGGGAAATGAAACCCCTACACAAAGATGGAATTAAATACGGGGGAAAAAACCTTTGGAAAAAAGAATTTTTAGAGGGGGGAAAAAAACCCTCTTTAAAGTGATGGAAAATGAGAGGGAAACCTAACCCCGAACGATCGAAAATGAAAAGGAAAACCCTCTGGAGCGTTTGGGAAAATTTAAAGGGAAAAACCCCTCTAGGGGCAATGGTAAATGGGCATGGGAAACCATCCTGGGGTGGAAAATTAGGAAAAAGAAGGAAGGGAAAACCCGTTTAGGGTGATGGAAAAAAAGACAAAAGAAAACCCGTCTAAAAAAATTGAAAATTTTAGAGGAAAACCCTTTTAGGGGGTTTAAAATTGACAAGGAATCCCATTCCCCGGGGAGATGGAAAATGAAAAGGGGGAAACCCCTTTACAGCGATGGAAATTTAGGGAAATCGTCCCAAGGGGAAATCGGTCCCGGCGTTGGATTTTGGAAGGGGGGGAAAAAGTTTAAAAAACCCTGAAAATTAACAGTGTAAAAAGTTTCCAAAGGGAAATTGGAAAAAGGGCAGGGCAAAAATGTTCTTGGGGGTGAAATAGGGCAAATTTAAAAAAACACCAGCGATGGAAAAAATGACAGGGAAAAACCCGTCCCGAACTTTTGTTGAGAGGGCAACCAAACCAAAAAAAGGGGGGAAAAGGGCAGGGAAATTCGTCCAGAAAAAGGGAAAAATGCAGGGAAAACTCGTCCAAAAAGTTGGAATATGAGAGGAAAACCCCTCAAGAAAGTTGAAAAAAAAAGGAGGGGGAAAAACCTTTATGGCCCATAAAAATTTGACAGGGGGAACCCATCTAAAGGGCGAAAGGGGAAAAAGGTAGGGGAAAATTTTTAATGGGGGGAAAAAGGGGCAGGAATCTCCGGGCGATGTGGGAAATGAAAAAGGAAAAACCCTTTTTGTTTCGGAAAGGAAAAACACAGGGGAAACCCTACTAATGACAGGAAATGTCTAGAGTGAAAAAAATGACAGGGGGACCCGGTTTTTAGAGAGATAAAAAAATTTACTGTGAAACCCCTTTTAGGGCGGGTGAAAAAAGAGAGGAAAAAAATCCAAGGCAGAAAATGAAAAAGAAAACCCCGTTTTTAGGGCGATGGCAATGACAGGGAAAAAACCCTCTAGGGCGATGGAAAATATCAAAGTTCCCTCCAGGGGGGGCGGAAAAAAAGAACCTGAAACCCTCCAAGGCAAAGGAAATTGACGGGAAAAAAACCCTTTTATATCGAAGGAAAAAATTTACGAAAAAATTAAGGTGATGGAAAATGGGCTTAAAAAACCCTTTTAAAAAGCGATGGAAAAAAAGAGAGGGAAAAAAAAAAATTTGGAAACCTTTGGAAAAAAAAAAAAAAATAGTTCAGGGCGCTGGAAAAAATGACAGGAATAAACCCCTCCGAACGATGGAAAAAAAACAGAAAATTTATGTCCAGTGCCCAGAAAAATGACGGGGAAAAAAACCCTCCAGAGCGTTGGGAATATGACAGGGAAAACAGTAAAAAACCATAAAAAAAGGGCACGAAAAAACTCTCCCTTGCGGGTGGGAAAATGACAGGGAAAAAATGTTCGTGGCGAAGAAAAATTTGGGCAGTTTAAACCATACCCCAAGGATGGAATATGGGTGGGAAAAACCCCTCCCGAAAAGTTTTTAATTTTGCAGGGGGAAAAACCCCCCCACAACATGGAATACGGGCGGGGAAAAACCCTTCCACAACGATGGAAAAATTTTACAGGGGGGAAACCCGTCCAGCGATGGAAAAGAAGGGAAAAAAAGTCAAAAAAAATTGGGGAAAACGGCAGGGGGAAACCGATCAGAACGGGTGGAAAATGGAAAAGGGGAAAACCCAAAACGGGGGGAATGGGGAAAAAAACAGGGAAAAAAATCCAGGAAAAAGATGGGAAAAATGAGAGGGGAAAACCCCTCCGGGAAAAGGTTTAAAAAGATAAAGGGGGAAAACCGTCCAGAACGATGGAAAACGACAGGGAAACCTGTCGACAACGGGTTTGGGAAAATTTCTGGGAAAATCCTGACCACAAAAGGGTGGAATTTATGAAGGGAAGGAAACACGGCAGAAATTTTGGGAAAGGGGCAGGGAAACCCGTCAAAAGCGTGGAAGATTACAAAGGGAAAATAGTCCAGTGGGTTTGGAATAAAAAGTTTAAACCCAAAAAAAGGGGGATGGAACATGACCCCCGGGGGAAAAAAAGTCCGGGGAAAAAGTGAACATGACTAGGGGCGGGTTTGGGGGAAAAGAGAGGGAAAACAATGAAGATCGATGGAATATGAGATGGGAAAACCCCTCCCGAAAAAGGATAAAAGAAAAAAAAAAATTAAAGGCCGATGGGAAAATGACGTAAAAACAATTAAGGATGAAGAAATGACAGGAAAAAAATTTAGGGTAATGGAAAAGATAGGGAAAACATTTTTTGGTTATAGAAATGAAGGGGGAAAAAATTTTGGACGAGGAAAATGACAGGGAAAGCCCAAAAGAAAGTGGGAAAATGAGAGAGAAATTCATCTGCGGAGATGAAAAATGACAGGGAAAAACCCCTTACGCTAAAAAAAAATTTAAGGGAACCTATTATACCCTGAAAATGACAGGGAAACCCGGCAAAGGGGGATAAAAATTGACAGGGAAACAGTCTAGGGAGATGAAAAAAAGAGAGGGAAACCCTCAAGAGCGTGATAAATGCAGGGGCGCCCCTCCCAACTATGGGAAAACGACGGGAAAACCCTCCCCCAAAGAAGGAATAGAGAGGGAAACCGTTTAAGCGTTGGGTATACAGGGAAAACCAGTACAGGGTGATGGAAAATGATAGGGAAAACCCATCCACGGCGATGGGAAGGGGAGAAAGAAACCGGGGCCAGAACGATGAAATGACAGGGAAGCCCGTCCAGAACATTGCAGTATGACAGGGGAAAAAACCCCCGTCCCGAAAAAGACAGAAATAACATTGAAATCCTTTTCCCGAACGTTCGGGAAAAAAGTCAGGGAAAAACCCCCGGATCGACTGAATATGCAGGGAAACCCGTCCCGAACTATGGAATTTGACAGGAAACTCGTAAAGAAAACAATGGGAATATGACAATAGAAACCGCCAGGTTATGGAATGAAGATAAACTTATTTACAAACCCATGGAAAATGAGAGAGAGACTTGTCCAGGATTTTGAATATGAAAGGGAAACCAATAGGGCGTGGAAATGACAGGGAACGCTAAAGGCAATGGAAAATGATGGGAAACCCGGGTAGGGTGACGGAAAAATTTAGGGAAAAAAACCCGTATAGAGCGTTTTATAAAAGAAAGGAAACCCGTCTGTGCTTGGAAAATGAGAGGGAAACCCATCCGGATAAGGAAAAGGGTAAGGAAAAAAATTTAGAACGCTGGAAATGACAGGGGAAAACCCTTCAAAAAATGGGAAAACAAGAGAAAAAATGTCAAGGGCGTGGAAAAGCGGGAAAACCGTCCAGCGGGAAATTATAACAGGGAAAAAAGCTAAAAGCCCCGAAAATTAACACGGAAAAAAAATGTCCAGGGAGATGGAAAATGACAAGGGAAAAAAATGTTCGTTTTCGGTGAAATATGAAGTTAAACCATCCCGAACGTGAAATATTTCGGAAACCCATCCAGAACGATGGAATATGACGGGGGGAAACCCAATCCCCGAAAGGGGGAAATATGACAGGGAAAACCCCCTTCACAAACGATGGAATACGACAGGGGAAACCCGTCCAGAACGTGGAAAACGACAGGGGAAACCCGTCCCTAAAGATGGGGAAAATGAACGAAAAACCTGTCCAGAGCGATGGGATACGAAGGGAAACCCGTCCAAAAAGATGGAATACGACAGGGAAACCCCATCGAACGATGGGAATATTTATAGGGGAATCCCCAAAAGGGCGATGCAAAAGAGAGGGAAACGGTAAAGGGGGCGAAGGAAAATGACAGGAAAAGGTCTAGAGAGTTGGAAAAGACAAGGAAAAACCCTTAGGGGGGGGGAAATGAGAAGGAAACCCCTTTAGGCCGATGGAAAATAACAGGGAAAACCTGTTTATGGTGGGGGAAATACAGTAATCTGCTTGCTTTATTGGTACAAATTAGGCTTGCGTTTGCTTTAAAAAAAGGGTTTTTTACATAACCCCCAAGTACTTTCAAATCTGTTGGCAAATTTTTTACGTTATTTAACGAAAGTGCTAGGGTTTTTGGCATTCGACTCAGAACCTTACGTTTTCTACATTAATAATAATAATAATCTTTATTTACTACAAGTATATGTACATGGTATACAGTCCTGGGTGAAAAAAAAATGAATACTACTACATAGAAAGCCATTGTTATGCTGGAATCTCGGGCAGTTAGGTCAGTGTCCCCCGGATGCGACCCCCACCAGCGACTAATACCCAGGGGGACCCCTTTTATGAGGGGAAAAACAAAACAGGTGGAAAGAAACATGCCCAATGTTTTTACTCTGGCTGGGGGTCGAACCCCCGGCCCTCGCCTGTGAAGCGAGGCGTTAAACCCCCCAGGCCACCCGAGCCTTGCCTGGGATCTGCAAGGCCCGCACTGAATGATCTGCCACTTTTTGACCCCCGGAAAAATGAGTTTGTCTAAATCCTCTTGAAAATTCCCCTGACATTCTACGTTTTGAAAACAAATTTTTTTTTTTTCTAAAATTTTGTGTTCGGCGAATTTTTTCCATTTCCACTTTTTTAAATTTTTCCCCATAAAAGGTCATTTAATATATTATAAACAAAACGGGCCTGTGGAAAAAGACACTTTTGTACGTTCAGGACATTTATTAAAAAGGGAAAACGTTTCGCCCCCGAGTGGCTTCTTTCAGTCCTATACAGGAAAAACTAAGAAAAACACACAGGGGTTTTCTTGTTTTCTTGTATTTAGGACTGAAGAAATCACTCGTGGCGAAACGTTTCCTTTTAAAAAATGTCCTAACTGTACATAAGGTCTTTTTTTTCCAAATCTTGTCGGTAAAAACACCATTTAAAAATTTCCTCATCAACGGGCCTAGACGATTTCCCGCGGAACGCCATTGTTTTTCGATCCCCCAAAGGTTCAAATTAGATAAGTTTGATTTGTTTGGAATTGGGTAGTTATGAGGGGGCAGTTGCCTAGTAGGGTTTTTGAAAGCTAAAACTTTGGGTATTTTCAAAATTTTTGGTTGGTTAGGTGCATGGTGAGGGGGGTTAAATTTTGAGATAAAACTTCCCATTTTAAATTTGGTAAACGGAATTATCCCCCTTTTTCTTTTTCTTTTTTTTTTAAATCTTTTTTTGGGGAAGGTTTTTTTAACTTCCTTTCCCCCCGGCCTGCTTCCCAGTTTTTTCCTCCTTTTCTTATTTCTTATTGTTGGAAAGACACAAAAAAAACAGTTTAGGCGAACATTTCGCCTACACATTTCCTCCCCCCTACAACGTTCGGATTAAAGATCCCAACTTTTGTTTGTGTTTATTACCAAATGCCCTTTTATTATAAAAACCTTTTAATGTTCACTTTGTTCTTATTTCTTGGGTAGCGTTTTTTTTGTTAGTGGGTTGGCCCCGTAATGAGTAACTAGAATTTCAAAAACTTATTTCTTGGGGAACTTTGTGTAAAAGTAAAGTGAGTAGGAAAAATGTGCAAAGAAAAACTATGAGGTTTTTTGCTAACAGTAGAAGGCAAGAAAAAAATTAAGAACACGTTTGGTAATGGCTGGGAATTTTGATGTCATTGCATTAACTAATGGTTGATTTAAAGAGTGGGGGATATGTCTGGGGTGTAATATTAAAGGGTTTAATTTGTTCAATGGGATAGTTTAAATTTAAAAGGGGGGGAGCTGCATTAATTTTCAAAAAAATTTTTAATTTGTTGAAAAAAAAACAGGTATAAAAATAGATGGAATAAAAACAAAAATCGTTTGGGTAGAGTTTGTAAAAGGGTTTAAAAAAAAACAATTCTAGGGGAAATATACCGACTCCAGGTTTGGATCCGATAGAGGGGGAACTTCTTTGGGACAAAATTGGGGCTTTAGCAAAAATAACATAGTGATGAGGGGATTTGAACTTTAGTCAAATTGATTGGAATCTTTGCCCGGAAAAATCTAGAGCCCCAGTGACTTTAGGAAACAGTTAGGACTTTTTTCTGAAGCAGTGTGAAACAGACCCTACCGGGGGTAAAAATTTGCTCGACCTAGTTTCGTAAAATAAGGAAACACTCGTAAAAACTGGAGATCATGAAGAGTTTGGGCGCAAGTGATCAAAAAATCCATCACTTTTCATTAAGGGGAATACAAGAATAATGATAAACGGTAAAAATTCCTGATTTTGTTCGTCGATCATAGTGGGCCTGGGGGGAAAAACCTGTTGTCTCGATTGGGGGTTTTCTACTAAAGATTTATTACGATGATATGTTTGATTTAAAAGGGATCTGCTTTTGATTTTTTTCTTAATGTACACCGGCTCGAGTATTACATTCCCCAGAGGAAATTAGGTCTAATAACAACAATCCCCAAATGGGTTAACAGGGGGCTAAAACTCTATTTGGGGGAAAAAGGGAATTTATAGGCGCATCGAAGGGAGAGGTTAACCTTATGCCCACATTTCAGCTTAAAAAAAAGAAGTAAAAAAAGGGATTAGAAAGGCTAAAACGGCATGAAATTAGAGTTGCTAATAAACAAGAACAATCCAAAAGAGTTCTTTCAAGGTATAGGACCAAAGGGGAAGGAAAAATAGGACCTCTGAAAATTGGGAAAGGGAAGCGGGCGAAACGAAATGGAAATGGTTCCCTATTTAATGATATTTTTTGTCAGTTTTTATCGGAAGACAAATGAGATTCAAATTAAACAATTACCCTTTCCCGAGTTCAAATTGACAAATTTACTGTCCGGGGGGAATGGTTACAAACGATAGACAAATTAAAAGCAAAATAAGTCCCGGGGCCCAACGATTTGTTTTCCAGGGTATTAAAGGGAAATGAAATGGAACTTAGTCAGCCTTTAACGAGTGTGTTTAATGCGTTACCCTTTGTGAAGCTGTGGAAAGGCTAATGTGGTTCCCTATTTTAAAATCGGGGAAAAGCCACTCCTTCAATTACCGTCCAATAAGCTGACATCTATGTTGGAAAAGTTACTAAAAACAGTTATAGCGAATTATTAGAAAAAGTCCCTTTAAAAAAACAAACTTGTAAATGAAAATTTACATGGGTTCACGAGAGGTCGTTCCCCGCCTGTCAGATTTACTGAAGTTCTTCAAAAAGAACATTTGGGCAGAGACAGTGATAAAGAGCAGATATTGTTTATTTGGATTTATAAAGCCTTCGATAGAGGCCCACAAGAGACTCTTAAAAAAAGTGGCAGCTCAGGTATAGGAGGTAAAGTTTTAGCGGGGATAGGGGCAGGGCTTACCAATAAAAAAGGGTTTTCAATTAGGGGGTTCAAATCTGAATGAGGTTTTAGTCACTAGTGGGGTTCCCAAGAATCTTTTGGCCCTCTTTGTTCTAATTTACTTAATGACCTTGATGAAGGGTTGGGATGACATGGAAAATTTTGCTGATGATACAAAGATAGCCATATGATTCATTCTGGGGAGGATAGAAAATGAACCCAGGAGGTTTTGGACAAATTAATGTCCTGGTTGAAAAATAGCAGATGAATTTTTCAATGTGGATAAGTGTAAGTACTAGCCCTTGGAAATGAAAATAACCCTCGAAGCTATAACTAGGTGAAGTAGAGCTTGTCTACGAATGTAAAAAAGATTTGGGGGGTTTCATAGTAAGCAGAAACCTAAAGCTAAGACCCCAGTGCCAAAGTGTGCAAAACGGCAAACAGATTACATGGATTTATTCATAAGTATAAATAACAGAAGCCCAAAATTTATTTTACAGCTCTATACCTCACTAGTGAGGCCTCATTTAGATTATCTGCCCATTTTTTGGTCTCTTTAACAGGACACAGTCTCGGTGAGGGGTTTGGGGGGATAGCGCATGCAAGGGGGGGATCGGGACCTCTAATTTGCGGGGCCTACCCTTTTTCCCCCCGGCTAAGTCATCTTTTTAAAATCATATTGTTGGAAGACAGCTTCAGTGTTGTGAGAACTCTTATGTTGAGTTGTGATGGGATTTAAACCCCCTGAAAAACTGGGAAAAAGTTTTTCCGTTTTGAAAAAAGGGCCCCCAAGGCCCTGCTTTCCCTCTTCCCTTTTTTTTGACCTCAGCCTTTCGCCCCTACAACTACAGTGTAGAGGGGAATTTTTCTAGCCCACTGCTATTCGTGCCTCTGAAAATGCGCACAACTCACCCTTTACCAAACCCTTTTAAAAAACGACAATGTGCAGTCCTACGTGAGTTGGGAAACCCCTGTGAAAAACACTGAAATTCTCTTTCATTCCAAGACGCGGTGCTAAAAAAGTTCTGAAATTTGGAGTAACTATTTGTATAGTATTACAGGTTTGGGAACTCTTGAGAAGCTGCTTTTATCAATGACCTTTAGCGAGGCCGCATACCTGCCTGGACTTTCGCCCATATTGACTTTGAAAAGAGGCGAAGTGGGGCCAGTTACCCTTGCTTTCTCCTGATCCCCAACTCTCCGCCTTTAAACTAGCCATTCGCCTTATCAACGTGCAGTGTAGAGGTGTATTTTTTCTCTCCGCTGGTTTTTCGAATATTGAGTTAGCACAGGTCACCTTCCTACCTGAGAAATACTACGAACTCCCCTCCTGCGTGATTGGTGATCCAGACCTGATGAGGCCGCCAAAGAATCCCACTGTGCCACTGGGACAAAATGTGTTATATCTCTGAGGGGAAAAGACCGTTTTTTTTTTTGCACTGGTGTTTTGGGGGGAATGCTGCATAGTTGGAACAAAACAAGAGGGTTAAAAACAATTTAACGAGCATTTTCAGTAAAACCCTTTTAACTCCCTTTTGGGAAGGTTTTTCTTTTT
>NW_026475625.1:0-10751 GCF_026875155.1 Cherax quadricarinatus
TTTTGCCAAGAAAGACACCGTCAAGCCGCAGTTGGGCCTGTCGGCAGGCCCCGTGTCAGCCTCTGTCACAAGTTTCAGTGAGCCCTACACAAAGAAGATGTCACTGACTGCTAGCTCTCTCACTGCAGCCCGGGTTACGACTCCAATGTTTCGCCCAGTCGTCTCTGCCACGACTCGCTCCACAACTCGCTCCACCTGGGCCGGCAGTGACACCCAGCGACAGTACAGTCGAGAAGTGTCCCCTGAGTCGCTTGCCAGAAGTCCTGCCCAGTTGCGAGTTTTGTCGACGCCTCACTCGAGGGCACCAGCATGTTGTGCCCCAGGTTGAGTGAAAACCTGCAGTGACTCCTACGATGACTGCTTCACCGTTCTAGAGGAGACAGTACCCTGTTACGTCACAGCTCAGCCGCAGCGATGTGTCCTGTGTTGCAGTATCTGTCCAGACGCAGGAAGGCGTGCAGTGATGCCCTTCGACGCTCATGCCTATGACCACGATGTTTAGCACACACACGTTTTTTTCTTCCCTACCTGTAGGAAGTTTTTTTTCCATGTCCTTATGTATATATATGTTTTCATTTTGTGTTCTATGCCCTGTTCCTACGAGAGAGAGACCGAGTTTCTTTTACCACCAGTATTGTCGCGTCAGGACGACGCGCGGTAGGTGGCCGAGCATATGTAGACAGCCTGTACTGTCTGCACAGACAGCCCATGCTGTCTGCCAGCTTAGTTCATATTTTGCGCCATGCTGGTGCTGCCGCCTATAGGCGTTGCCACTTCAGCCTGCCTGCCCTTGCCTCACTCTCACTCACACAGCGGCCTAGCAGGAAGACACAAGGCCCACACCTAGCTCTCTCTCGTGGGATGGCCCTGCCCGGGCCATGGGCACAACACACAAGCCTGTGTACCCACCACGACTTAACAATAAAGTAAGAAGACTCCGAAGACGTATCATTAACCACCCGCTTACAGCCTACCAAACAAACCATTAAACAATAAAGGGTCTAGCCCACACCTCACTATCACATCCCACAACAAAGCAACACCTGACACGCGACTCATAAGAAAGGGAACACTGCAGCAGGCCCGCTGGCCCACCTAGACAGGTCCTTCACACAACCCACCAACAAACTATTCTACCCAAGAATTAAGAATTTCAAAATTTATTATTTGTCCAATGTATTATTAAATTCTTCCCAAATTCTATTAATTATAAATAGATCTAATTTATATAAACCAAAGGAAATATTCATATTATTGTCAAAACTGCTTTTTATGAAACAAGATTCAATTATATTCCTGTCGACCATGGACTTGCTTAATACAACTTTCTATATATATACTACATATATATAATATTATATATATATATATATATATATATATATATATATATATTATATATATATATATATATATATATATGTATATGTATAGTATATATATGTATATAATATGTCGTGCCGAATAGGTAAAATTGGTCAATTAGCAAGAACTTGTTTAAAATTAAATCCTTTCTATAATGTTCTCTTATACGCTTAGAAATATATTTTTTTCATTTATGTTAATGTAAAAATTAATAATTTTGTACCAAAAGAACCTTAGAAAACTTCCCTAACCTTATTATAACAAGCGCAATTTAATTTAGTCTAATCAAACTAAATGTATTTTAGATAAGTTTACAATAACATAACCGTAAAACCGTAAGTATTTACAGTGTATCAAAGACCTGGGAGTGATCATGTCGGAGGATCTCACCTTCAAGGACCATAACATCGTATCAATCGCATCTGCTAGAAAAATGACAGGATGGATAATGAGAACCTTCAAAACTAGGGATGCCAAGCCCATGATGACACTCTTCAGGTCACTTGTTCTATCTAGGCTGGAATATTGCTGCACACTAACAGCACCTTTCAAGGCAGGTGAAATTGCTGACCTAGAAAATGTACAGAGAACCTTCACGCGCGCATAACGGAGATAAACACCTCAATTACTGGGAGCGCTTGAGGTTCCCCTGAACCGTATTCCCTGGAACGCAGGCGGGAGAAATACATGATTATATACACCTGGAAAATCCTAGAGGGACTAGTACCGATCTTGCACACGAAAATCACTCACTACGAAAGCAAAAGACTTGGCAGACGATGCAACATCCCCCCAATGAAAAGCAGGGGTGTCACTAGCACGTTAAAGAGACAATACAATAAGTGTCAGGGGCCCGAGACTGTTCAACTGCCTCCCAGCATACATAAGGGGGATTACCAACAGACCCCTGGCAGTCTTCAAGCTGGCACTGGACAAGCACCTAAAGTCGGTTCCTGATCAGCCGGGCTGTGGCTCGTACGTTGGTTTGCGTGCACCCAGCAGTAACAGCCTGGTTGATCAGGCTCTGATCCACCAGGAGCCTGGTCACAGACCGGGCCGCGGGGGCGTTGACCCCGGAACTCCCTCCAGGTAAACTCCAGGTAGTATAAAAAATATAACATCACCCACCACACCCCTATTCCCATCACTATCACCAACGCCACCACAATTACCACCAACGTCCCCATCACCAAAACCTAGCCGCTGTACTACATCCACCATGTTCATCACCATTACCTATCTCTACCACCACCATCAGCAGTACCTCCACAACTACCACAATTACCACTTCCCACCCCACCACCACCATCACTACCAGGATCACTACCATCACCACTACACCTGCAACATAACCTCCCCTGCCAGAACTCTTCCATACACTTTTAGCCCAGCCTTGGTATAATATTTTCCACAGTTGAACGTTATGGGACGAAACTTAATGTAATTTGCATACAATGTTCTACCAAAGGAAAAAAGATCATATATTCACAACAAAGTTAGCAAACCTTATTGTTTGTGCCAATAAACTGTTTTTTCCAATAGTTTCCTTCAAGTTGCGTTTTTTGGTGCTGGTAAAAAGTTCTTCATTCAATAAACTAAGAGTTAACTATGCTCTTGGATCAAACTTACATTATATCATTTATATAATATATATATATATATATATATATAATATATATAATATATATATATATATATATATATATATATATATATATAAATATGAATAAAGGTCTGAACGGTCATTGCTTTCGAAACCACCAACTGCCTAACCCTTATTACACAAGGGAATCGCACTTTTAATCTGGGTTTTCATTGGGCAACGAGCAACAGGGCCTCGAAAACACCCAATTTGTATTTAGCGATAAACACGTTTTCTCTCACTAATTTTCCATCATATTAATCTCTATTAATTACTAATGATATCAGCTCTACTGGAAAAATCTTATATATATATATATAATATATATATATATATATATATATATATATATATATATATATATAATATATATATATATATATATATATATATATAATATATATAATATAATATATATATATATATAATATAATATATATATATAGATGTCGTGCCGAAATAGGCAGAACTTGCCATCTTGGCTTAAATATCAACGCTCATCTTGCCATATAGGACAAGTGAAAATTTGTGTATGCAATAATTTCGCCAAAATCATTCTGAACCTAACGAAAAAAATATATTTCACTGTGTTTGTTTAGTATTAAATTATTGTAAACAAATCTAAAATATATTTAGTTGGGTTAGGTTAAAATAAATTGTTCTTGATATAATAAGGTTAGGTAAGTTTTCTAAGATTCTTTTGGTGCAAAGTTATAAATTTTACATCAACATTAATGAAAAAAATAATCTTAAGGGCTTAATTTAAATGAGTTCTTGCTAATTGACCAGTTTTTACATATTCGGCACGACATATATATATATATATATATATATATATATATATATAATATATATATATATATATATATATATTATATATATATATATATATATATATATATATATATAAATATATATATATATAATATATGATCGCTTACGCATTAGCTCTTGTAGTTACAAAAAGAAGAATCTTTGAAACTTGACCTCAAACCTTCCAAGTCTAATACAATATCGTCCATCAAGACAGTCATCATCACCACGGCCACAATCCACGAGGATTAAACTAAATGATTATAGAGACTGGAACAGATTATAGGTGATCTAGAGTCTATTATTTTCTCACAACGTGTGTGATCTTGCCCAGACCAACCTTCCTTCATCTGTCAGAAAATAAATTAATACGAAGATCCCCTGAAATCGATTGCCACGAAAACGCTCAGCTATTCCATTAAACGATTCCTATTGGAATTAAGCGACACCCTCTCTTATATTTAATGGGACTGGTAGCCTTAAGATCTCGTAAATAACTGCACCTGTTTTACAGTTTCTTAGTTGGCTTCCAGTAAACTCAGAAAAGTGTTCCAGAGCACTCGACAGATTTTATTTTGAAACGAGGTTTAAACTTTAACATCCCTTGTTGATGTTCATCGCTAGTGGAGAGAAAAAGAAGTCATTTCGCTGGTCATGGGATAACGTACGGCAGTACTGAAACTTAGATACGAGTCCTAGCTTATATGAAAGGCCTTTGTAATTCAAGGCCTTTTAGAATCTCAGTTTGTGTATATAGGTCGACCCGCTGTTAAACAATAAACGTCCGCATGCAGTCACCACGCTACACTGGGCAGACGGTAAACAGATAGTGTGGGAATACACAAGTGCTTTACAAAGAGCTGGAGGAAGTGGTGCTGCCAGCGTCAGTAAGATCCTCTGATGAAGGAGCCTCCTGACGAGAACGGATAAGTGTTTGCTGCATATTTAACACACGGTCTACCGGAGGAAAGCCGGCCTAAATATTCGATATTCTGTATAAAGCACATATTATGACGCCACACATTTTGACCTCGTTCTCAACATGTCCACTGAAATAATAGTCTTTAAAAGTAGTTATGCTAGGGTAAAAAAAACACTCTGCAGCTTCAGTGAAAAACTAAAAAACTCTCCCAAACTATGGATCCAAATTACCACCAGAGGTGTTACCGTCATATATATAAATATATATATATATATATATATATATATATATATATATATATATATATATATATATATATAATATATTATATATATATCGTGCCGAATATGTAAAACTGGTCAGTTAGCAAGAACTCCTTTAAAATTAAGTCATTTCTAAATTTTTCTCTTTTAAGTTTAAAGATATATTTTTTTCATTAATGTTAATGTAAAAATTTATAATTTTGCACCAGAAGGATCTTAGAAAGCTTACCTAACCTTATTATAACAAGAGCAATTTATTTTAACCTAATCCAACAAAATATATTTTAGATACGTTTACAATAATTTAATAATAAATAAACGCAATGAAATATATATTTTTCGCTAGGTTAAGAATGATTTTTGCAAAGTTATTGCATAAATAAATTTTCGCTTGTCCTATATGGCAAAATGAGCGTTGCTATTTAAGCCAAAATCGCAAGTTCTGCCTATTCGGCAACTACATATAAATGTATATATATTAAAATATATATAATATATAAAATTATATATATATATATATATATATATATATATATATATATATTTATATATATTGTGTGTGTGTGTGTGGGGGTTTTTGTGTGTGTTTTGTGTTTGGGTGGTGTGTCCTTGTGTGTGTGTGTGTGTCGTGCCGAAAAGCAAAATTTGCTATTTTAGCTTCAATAGCAACGCTCTTCTTGCCGAATAAGGCAAGCAAAAAAATTGTGTATGCAATAATTTACCAAAAATCATTCTGTACCTAACGAAAAAATATATTTCATTGTGTTTGTTTATTAAATTATTGTAAGCTTATCTAAAATATATTTAGTTAAATTTGGCTAAATTAAAGTGCGCTAGTTATTATAAAATTAGGTAAATTTTCTAAGGTTCTTTCGGTACAAAATTATTAATTTTTGCATTAATATAAATGAAAAAAAAAATATCTTTAAACTTAAGAGAAAATTTTGAAAGACTTAAAAAATGATTCTTGGTAATGACCAATTTTACCTATGGGCAGACATAATATAATATAAATATATATATTATATTTTATATATATATATAATATATATAATATATATATATACATTAGTACATAATGTATATATATAATATAATATATATATATATATATATATATATATATATATAAATATATATATATATATATATATTATATATATAATATGAAAAAAGGGGATAATATGCGAGCGTGGAGGAACCGGAGAGGGAAATAGAGATGGCAGCCTCAGGAGATGCATTTGGGTCAAGTTGTGACTCGCCAAATCACATAACCGCACCACAAGTTTACGTTGGTGAAACTCACTGAGCCAAACGTCGGGTCGAGCTTTCACCTTTTCCAGGTTTTAGGGGTCAGTGTCACCGGGCAGGAAAAATGTGTAGCGTTTTATATGTTAAATTTGCATGCTGCTGACTCCTTTGTTATTGTAAATTTTTGGCAGAAACATTTTCCTCGGAGAGCTGCATACGCCCTTCTTTCATTTCAAACTTAATTTTTCACTCTAATTCAAAATCTGTAAAAAAACGCTCTTGTCTGATAGTGTAAATTTAATTAAAGCTATTTTCATCTAGAGAGTGATTTTTAATGTAGCAAGTTTAATTACACAGCCAAGTGACTTGATGGTATTTTTTGTTATTTGAGATTCTGGAAGAGATTTGTTAATATGCATGAGAATTAGTGTCATTATTGATGCAAATTTGTACATAGCATTTATCAGTAGAGGATGAGACGCACAAACAAAAAAAGTTTTTGTCTGGGGTGAGCGAGAGAGGTCTTAAAGACATGCTGTCCTTGAGAGCTTTAATCAGCTTCTAATCAGTTGTTGATCAGCCAGACTGTGGTGCCTGCGTTGGACTGCGTGCTGACAGCCCCAACAACCTGACTGATTAGATTATCAGCCGAGAAACCTGTCTGGGATCACACCGCGATACGCCATGTATCAGTCCAAGGTATTGGAACTACGTTCCCTTCCTAAGATCAAACCTAATGTCTTCGCATATCCCAGACGCTGATGACTGTTTTGGGTTTGGCACTTCCCTCTGAAAAGAGGAATTTTAATGAGAGAAAATTGCATTACAGAATGACTACTGTTGTTTCCTCGCGATTAGCTGAAAAGGATCGAGCCTCGACCACACCTTGAGCGGAATGACCCTCAGGGGCTCTCTTGACGTACAGAATAATAATACACTTAAGTATTGTAAACTTAGTCTCCGCTATGACAGGAAAAGCTTGAGGGATGTACAGATTATGACAAATATTTGTTGCTCACCTCGAAACATTATCTCTGTTTCCGTTTAGTTTTCTAATTCAATAGACGCAAGAGCAGATTTAAAAAACAAAGGTAGAAGCAAACGCAGTAGTTGTAGAAACAGGGGGTGGGGGAAGAAGAATAGGAGCAAGGCAGGAAAAGAAAGAAGAACAGAGGTAACAAGCTGGTACAGGCACAAGTAGATGTTGAGGAAAACAACAGCTGAAAAAAAATAAAGGGAAAGGAGGTAGGAGTAAGGTAGAAAAATATATAGAAACAGAAGAAGCAGTAGAGGAACGGGACAAAGGAGGAGCAGAGGTGGAAGAAAACACTGAGTGAATGCGTCCAGATACCAGTGTTACCTCAAGACTGACCATAAGCAAGCTGCATCGTAACCAAAGTCAAAGATGCCTGCACTGACTGCAATTATGTTCAATGCACAAAACAAGAATTAGGAATACAAGCGCAGTGAGTGAATGGTCAAATCTCCGAGGAACATTAATTAATCTTGTTTCATCAATAAACCCCTTCTAGTCCTCTTGCTCGTGATGTAAAGCGTCTAAACACCTGATCGCGAATGATATGTTTCATGGACTCGTCGAAATACATAAGTGAATGTTACAGGCAGTCTGGCCACTCTCCCTTGATGCTGGGTAATATGAGCGAGATTGAGGAGCTATATTGGTAAAAAGTTTTGAAGCAAAGAAAGAACGTGAGAAATATATAGTGAGGGAAAAACATGCCGGGCGAATAGGTAAAAATTGCGAGTTTGGCTTAAATAGCAAGCAAAAGTTTGTGTATGCAATAAGTCGGCAAAATCATTCTGAGCCAAAGGAAAAGATATTTTTTCATTGTGTTTGTTTTTTATTAAATTATTGTAAAACTTATCTAAAATATATTTAGTTGGATTAGGCTAAATTAAATTGCGCTTGTTATAATAAGGTTAGTGAATTTTCTAGGATTATTTTGGTACAAAACTTTTAATTTTTATATTAACGTAAATGAAAATATATATGTATTTAAACGAATAAGAGGAAATTTCAGAAAGGACTTAATTTTAAATAAGTTCTTGCTAACTGACCAGTTTTACTTATTCGGCACGACATGAAGTGTGAGCAAGGTAACATTTATGAAGGGATTCAGGGAAACCGGCAGGCCGGACTTGAGTCCTGGAGATGGGAAGTACAGTGTCTGCACTCTGAAGAAGGGGTGTTAATGTTGCAGTTTTATAACTGTAGTGCGAGCACTCCTCTGGTAAGACAGTGATTGAGTTAATGATGATGGAAGTTTTTCTTTCTCGGGCCACCCTGCCTTGGTGGTAGGCGGCCGATGTGTTTAAAATAATAATATATATATATTTTATATTTATATATAAAAATATATATAATATATATATTTTATATATATATATATAATATATATATATATATTTAAAATAAAAAATTTATCAATATATAAAAGAAATTATCTTAATAACAACGCTCATCTTGAAAATGGAAAGTGAAAATTTTTTTGTGATGCAATAATTTCGCAAAATCATTCTGAACTAACAAAAAATTATATTTCACTATGTTTGTTTTTTGTTATAAATTATTGTAAACGAATAAAATATATTTAGTTGGGTTAAGGCTAAAATAATGCTCTTGTTATAATAAGGTTAGGTTAAGTTTTCTAAGATTCTTTTGGGCAAAATTAAAAAATTTTACACTAACAAATTTAACGAAAAATTTTATATTTTTAAGAGTATAAAGAAAAAATTTTAGAAAGGACTTAATTTTAAAATGAGTTCTTGCTAATTGACCCGTTTTACATATTCGGCACACAAATATAGTATATTATATTATATATATATATACATTTTTATATATATATATATATATATATATATATATAATATATATATATAATATAATAATATTATTTTATAATTATTTTATATATTATTTTAATGTGTTGGTGTGGTGTGTGTGTTGTGTGTTGTGTGTGGTGTGTGTGTGTGTGTGTGAAATAGCTTTAAAAGGCATAATTTCGATGAAGAAATCGATCAACGTTAATCTGCAGCCGTCATTGCCCACGACTTTTGGGCCAGAGACTGAAGCTCATAACCCCACTTACACATGACTGCCCGGTCAAATTCAGAAGAGCGAAAGAAAAAAAAATGGCTGGGTAATAAAAAATGTAACAGGTTGATGGCAGGGAAAAAAAAATGTCAAAATGGAGCAGCCCACAGCTTTTCAAGCACTGTGCCCACACCTTGTCAAGAATGGAGCCCACATGTTGTCAAGAAGGGAGCCCCCGCCATGTCAAGAAAGAAGCCCCCACCTTGTCAAGAAGGGAACCCCCACCTTGTCAAGAAGGGAACTCCCACCTTGTTAAGAAGGAAGCCCTACCTTGTCAAGAAGGGAGCCCCCACCTTGTCAAGAAGGGAACCCCACCTTGTCAAGAAGGGAGCCCCTACCATGTCAAGAAGGGAGCCCCCACCTTGTCAAGAAGGGAGCCCCCACCATGTCAAGAAAGGAGCCCCCACCTTGTCAAGAAGGAGCCCCCACCATGTCAAGAAAGGAGCCCCCACCTTGTCAAGAAGGGAGCCCCCACCATGTCAAGAAAAGAGCCCCCACCTTGTCAAGAAGGGAGCCCCCGCCATGTCAAGAAAGGAGCCCCCACCTTGTCAAGAAGGGAACTCCCATCTTGTCAAGAAGGAAGCCCTACCTTGTCAAGAAGGGAGCCCCCACCTTGTCAAGAAAGGAACCCCACCTTGTCAAGAAGGGAGCCCTACCATGTCAAGAAGGGAGAACCCACCTTGTCAAGAAGAGTACCCCCACCTTGTCAAAAAGGGAACTCCCACCTTGTCAAGAAGGAAGCCCTACCTTGTCAAGAAGGGAGCCCCCACCTTGTCAAGAAGGGAACCCCACCTTGTCAAGAAGGGAGCCCCTACCATGTCATGAAGGGAGAATCCACCTTGTCAAGAAGAGTACCCCCACCTTGTCAAGAAGGGAACTCCCACCTTGTCAAGAAGGAAGCCCTACCTTTATCAAGAAGGAAACCCCGCCCTGTCAAGAAGGGAACCCCCACCATGTCAAGAAGGAAGCCCTACCTTGTAAAGAAGGAAGCCCTACCTTGTCAAGAAGGGAGCCCCCACCTTGTCAAGAAGGGAGCCCCACTTTGTTAAGAAGGGAGCCCCTACCATGTCAAGAAGGGAACCCCACCTTGTCAAAAAAGAAGCCCTCACCTTCTCAAGAAGGGAGCCCCCACCTTGTCAAGAAGGGAGCCCCCACCTTGTCAAGAAGGGAGCCCCCACCTTGTCAAGAAGAGAGCCCCCACCTTGTCAAGCTCTTTCAGAATCTCAAAATTATTTCTATGGCATGATGCCCAGCAGACAAGCCTTCAGTGACATAGGTAATGTTACCTGCTGGTTCCCAGAACCGAGGCACTAAGTAACAGTGCAAGTTCTCACTATTCAAATAATTTTTGCTTTACTTTCCAACCCCTTAACCCCC
>NW_026475626.1:0-10243 GCF_026875155.1 Cherax quadricarinatus
ATTGTAAAAAAGGGGAAATAAACGTAATTTTTCTGAAGATTTAAAAAAAATAAATATTATATGTACGTACATAAATTTTTGAGTTTGGGAAATATGTATAGAAATTAATGTATATAGGTCAAGCAACTCTTGGTTGCTATCGTCATAAAGATAAAATTTATATTATTTTATATTATTTTTCACCTCTATGCCCTGAGTGTCAGAAGTCACTGGTTTGGGCAGTCACTGGTGTCAGCAGTCAACTGGTGTCAGCAGTCACTGGTTGTCAGCAGAAAACTGATGCGCCATCACTGGTGTCAGCAGTCACTGGTGTCAGCAGTCACTGGTGTCAGAAGTCACAGGTGTCAGCATCACTGGTATCAGCAGTCACTGGTATCAGCAGTCACTGGTGTCAGAAATCACAGGTGTCAGCATCACTGGTATCAGCAGTCACTGGTATCAGCAGTCACTGGTGTCAGCAGTCACTGGTGTCAGCAGTCACTGGCATCACAGTCACTGGTGTCAGCAGACACTGGTGTCAGCAGTCACTGGTGTCAGCAGTCACTGGTATCAGAGGTCACTGGTATCAGCAGTCACTGGGGGCCCAAGCAGTCACTGGTTTTCAGCAGCAATGGTGTCAGCAGCCTCTGGTTAGTCACTGGTGTCAGAAGTCACTGGTGTTAGCAGTCACTGGTTGTTACAAAAAACGCGATTCTAAAAGCTTAGAGATCTCCAGTGAATACTAAAAGGACTGCCCTTCTAGCATCCAGCCTGTTACTGGGTTTTCGTAACAAGTAGTCAGTATCTTTGTCCAATTTCCATTAAAATTCAGTAATGGTTCAATAGTGCTTTAGGATTACAACTGGTAGGCTACTAACTAAGAAATTAAAATTTTAATAAATTTATTAAGTAGTAAGTTTTTAAAGGTATATTATCAAATTAAATTTAAATTTTACAGCAATCAAAATAAAATCAATCTCTCGATTTTCAATATTTTTGTGCTGAAAACACATATCACATTTAAATTTCTTAAGTACCGTCAGGTACATTAACATTTAATAAAAGAATATTAAAAGATATGTACAAGTAAGTGTGAGCGTGTAAGTGCTCTTAATAGTTACCCTATGCTCATGATCGAAATAAGACTTTAAACAAGTGACTGACAAGCCTCAAATAAACTAACTTTTTGACCCGACTGGCCAACCCGAACAGTCTGCTTTGAACAACAAAAGAATTGCTAAGCCCAATAGCAATGCAATATCAAGCGATTTGCGCACAGAATCAGGAAAAGGAATAATAAAAACGAACTAAGTAGGAACATCTGCAGATCTCCACAAAAGTTACAAAACTCCCATATACTGATCTTTGTCAGCATAGGTAAAACTGTGACTGTGACAATACACGGGAAAACCAGTAAAAAAATAGGTAGAAGATAGCTAAGGACCTGAGAACTCAGAGTGTCTATGTGACACAAACCCTGTACAACGTCGAAAAATCACTAAGTCTTTACAATGTTCTGTGAACAAAGTTCTACAGAACTAACAAGAATAATGAGACAGACAATTTTGTCCAACCAGCAAGCGAGTCTCCAGCAGACTGACTACTTCAACACGAGGTGAGGACACCCCCCCTCGATCACGTGATAGCTACGTGGACAAACTGCAGCTCAGAAGCCGGCAGTATAACGAGCAAACAAGCGATAATTATAGTAGTTTGACAATCAAGCCTAACTGAGCACATTTTATATACATCCTAAAAAACTTTAAGCTAAATAACAATAAACAGTCAAATAATAATATAAAGTCTACATTTACGATTTAGCTATTATCGCAAATATAAGCAATATAAAATTATATGAAAAGATAATATACATTACATATATACATAATAATCATTGTAACCCATTCAGGGGTTGCAACACCCCCCCCAACACGACAGAGGGTCGCACTAGGAGTTGCATGAATGTCTATTACATTATTTCTGGTTACTCATATCAATAAAATATTAATCCGAGTCTCTTGTGCCAAGCACTTCTACAATTTCACAGCGTCCGTCACTAGGAAAATGCCCCTAACTAGGGCAGTACACAGTATCGTATTTCTGCATACTCGTGGTTATATACATCAGTGTAGAGACAGGATAGCGCTGACAAGGAGGGCACGTTGAGGCTCGATCATAGTAGAAGAGACTGCATTCCACTCTTAAGTAGTGGTTGTGGAATGCGAGGCAGAAATGAACATCTGAGTATGAAACAGTTTAAAGGGTTTGTGTAGTGAAGGGGGGGGTTTAGCGGCAGGACAGTGTTGCGTCATGCATTTACCATCTCCCGCACCACATACTCACTCAACACTCAGCTTGTCTCCTCCTAAACACAACATTACTGTGAATATATAAATATAATAATTAGACATGACATGAGTATATATAGTTAATATGGGCTGGAGGGATTAAGTTACTTTACAGAATTTGACATAGTAAGTAACAAAAGGTATTTGGGCATAAAAATTACGTTAATTTAATGTAACTGATAATTTTTAAAGGACGAGACAGAGCGTCTGCAATTACATTACAATGACCACTTTTGTGTTTTATACTAATAGAATAGGTTGGTTTCTGAGGGCCCACCTCATGATCCAGCATTTTACTTTTCATAGTGTTTATGTAGGTGAGTGGATTGTGGTCAGAAAAAACTTTAATTTTAAATGGGGGAAGTGCCCAAATACACGTCAAAATGTTCCAATGCCCACCACAAGAGCTAGAGCCTCTTTCTCAATAGTGGCAAAATTTTTTTTCTGGTGTCGTTTAAGCTTAGATGAATAGTAACATATAGGATGGAGAATGTCGGGTGGATGGGGACTTTTGGGAAAGCAGCACAGCCCCCACTGCATAGCCACTCGCATCTATATTAAAAAGAAGGGAAAGATTGAAATTAGGAACTCTTCAAACACAGGAGCAGAGGGAGCAAGCGCTTCAACCTTTTGAACGAGTCTAAAACAATCTCTAGTCCAGGTAAACTGAATTTTGGGCTACTAGTAAAGCTCAGTGAGAGGAGCTGCAATCTGAGAAAAGTTTGGACAGAACCGCGTTTAATATCCTGCCATACCCAGGAATCTCTGTACTCCTTTCTATCCTGTGGCACTGGAAATTCAGAAATTGCACGAACCTTAGCCTCAATGGGAGCAACCTCACCTTGGCCGATACAAAAGCCCTAGATAGGTAATCTTGGCTTGACCAAAACTACATTTAGCTAAAGTTAACAGTGAAGTTTTGTAGTGCGCCAGTCTCTCAAACAATGCTCTGAGACGCGTCAAGTGCTGTTCCCCACTCGTCACTGTACACCACTAAGTCGTCCAAAGGTAGGCTTCTACTCCTTCTAAGTTGGGGGTAAAACTCGTTCATTATACGTGGAATGAAGAAGCCGCGTTACATGGGCCCCGAAGGGGGTGACGAGGTAGTTAAACAATCCATCTTGAACAGTAAAAGCAGATATTTCTTGAGCCTTTTCAGTAAGCGGGAACTTGATAATAGCCTCGGTAAGAGATCTAAACGGCTGACAAACTGGCTCCGGGACACACGGTCAATAAGGTCGTCAATGCGAGGTAGAGGATAACCATCAGGCAAGGTGACAGAGTTCACTTTCCTGTAATCAGTGCACATCCTGAAACTACCGTCAGGTTTAGGCACTAAAATACAGGGAATGCCCATGGACTTTTACTGCGTTCAATAAGTCCGTGGATAACAAAAAAACAACCTCTTCTCTCAATGCTTTATCTTCGTTGGACTCATTCTATATGGTGATTGCTTAATGGGTAATGCTCCTGTACTCAACGTCATGTACACCCAGAGTACAACTTTTTAGGGACATCACCGAACAATTCAGGGAAATGCAAAATCATGTTTTTAATATCACCAGCTTTATCAATTCCAAGGTTACTAAGAAAATCGTCTAGTGATTGTAGAGTCACTGAATTTTCTAAACGAACCTCTATACCTCTAGAGATGTCAGGTAGACTGACGTTTTCTTCCTCTGTCCTAGGAAGAATAGAAGTAGTAGGTAGAGGACTAGCGTAGTATGCCCCTTTAAACTGGTTAACATGGTAACATGATTAGATTTCTTTTTCCCAGGCGTACGTACCAAAATAATTTACGTCGCTAAGCTTTTTTCATACTTCCAGGGGACCATCATACCTGGCTTGTAGGCATGACCTGGTACTAGTTTCCGAGCCATCACCTTATCTCCTGCTTTAAAAGAACGAGAGACAGCACGCTTTCATAATGTTTTCTTCATTCTAGCTTGTGCTGAAACTAGGTTTTTCGAAGCTAGCTCTCAGCGGCTCTCAAATGTTTCAGCATTAATGAAGGTGGAAGTACTCAATGATGGATTTGATTTTCCTGTCCACACGTCTTTCAAAAACTGCAAGAGGACCACGCACTTGGTGTCCGAAAAATTAATTCAAACGGACTAAATCCGAGACTTTCTTGTTCACTTTTCTCTCATAGCGAACAGAAGAAAAGGTATACCCTCATCCCAGTCTCTAGAAAAAAAGTTCACAATAAGCTTTTCATCATGGACTTCAGTGTCTGATGAAATCTCTCTAGAGCACCTTGTGACTGTGGATGATAACTGGGTTTAAAGTACAGACTTTATTCCTAGGTGGGATAATGCTTCTCGAAAGATCTTAGAAGTGAAGTTAGATCCCTGATCTGATTGTATCTCTCGTGGCAATCCAACCTGGGAGAAAAAAATTTTATCAGCGCTCTCACAATAGCACGAGGCATTAATTTTTCTCATAGGAATAGCTTCGGGATAGCGTGTTGCAGCGTCCAAATAGTAAATAAGTATTGGGTTTCCTAGTTTGGTTCTAGGCAAAGGACCAACACAATCAATAATAAGACGTGAGAATGGTTTCACCATGCACGGTGATAGGATGAGAGGTGCAGGTGGAGGTGTGTGTGCTGGCTTGCCTGTCACTTGACACACGTGGCAACGTCGCACATGATCAGCTACTGTTTCCTTCATCTTTGGCCAAGTAAAATGTTTTTGCCAGTTTACCGAGTGTCTTCTTGACACCCAAATGTCCTCCTATGGGACTATTGTGAGCAAAATCAATGGCTTGTTCACGAAATGTAACTGGTAACACAACGAGATGCTTGACTGTCGTGGAAACACTATCAGCTGACAACTTACATGTATTTTTCTCCATCAAACCTCGCAAACTGTTCCTGAGAGATAGGACCAGTGGGTAATGGAGGAGTAGGGAAATTTTAAAATGGGCTGGACGGTCCTTAGGTCGGACACTTGGTCCAGCCGTCTCTAGAGTGTCTAGATCTGGTCTAGGATAAGTAAATACAGGTGTAGTATACACGGTACTAGTATTAGGCTGTGTCATCCAACCAGCTACACTCTGTGCTATAGTGTCAGTGAGGCGAGGCGTGAGCGAGAACTGAGCTTTCACTAGGCTCAGCCACTAGGTCACTTCTGCTCTAGTTGCTCTTTCATCTTCATCAAATAGAGTCATACCTCCTAATTGGACACTAGAGTTTCTGAATCAGAATCATAAAACAGACATCTCCCGTATGGGGCAGGAAACAATATATCTTTAATTAATGCTCTGACAGTTTCTGCGGAGTAATTTTCCCGTTATACGTCACACCGAGATATTTGGCTACTTGCCAACACGTCTGAAGTTTTAATGTACTTAAACTCAGACAAAGTCAAGTATATCAATTAACTGTTTCACTTTGGCATACATCACGAAAATAATTGTACTACGAGAGAGTGATTATGGGAAACTATAATCCTAATAGGAATTTTAGTGTTGGTTGTCTTAGAGCTAGAACTCATAAACAGTATTTTTCCCTCTCCCTTTGGGTCAAAAGACCCCAGTCAGGTACATACATCCACCTGGTATGTTTGTACAAGACTAAAAACTCAAAGTCTTCAGATTAGGGAAAGTACTCAAAGTGTTTGATCATAGATTCACTAGTATGTCAAACTGGACAATTTCTCCAACACCTTGGATCAAGAGCCTCCCGGACAGGCCCCCATTTGTTACAAAAAACGCGATTCTAAAAGCTTAGAGATCTCCAGTGAATTTCTAGAAAGGACTGCCCTTCTAGCATCCAGCCTGTTACTGGGTTTTCGTAACAAGTAGTCAGTATCCTTGTCCAATTAATCCATTAAAATTCAGTATGGTTTTAATAGTGCTTTAGGATTACAACTGGTAGGCTACTAACTAGAGAAATTAAAATTTAATAAATTTATTTAAATAGTAAGTTGTCTAGAGGTATATTATCAATTAAATTAATTACAGCAATCAAAATAAAATCAATCTTTTCGAGTTCAATATTATTGTGCTGAAAACACATATCACATTTATAATTCTTAAGTACCGTCAGGTACATTAACATTTAATAAGATAAATTTCAATATGTAAAAGTAAGTGTGTATGCGTGTAAGTGCTCTTAAGTAGTTAGCTATGTCTCATGATTCGAAAAAAGACTTAAAACAAGTGACTGACAAAGTCCTCAAAATAAACTAACTTCTTGACCGACTGGCAACCCGAACAGTCTGCTTGAACAACAAAGAATGCTAAAACCCAATAGCAATGCAAAATCAAGCGACTGCGACACAGAATCAGGAACAAGGAGATAATATAACGACACTAAGTAGGAACTCTGCAGATCCTCCACAAAGTTACAAAACTCCCATAATACTGGAATCTTTGTTCAGCATAGGTAAACTGTGACTGTGGGCAATACACAGGAACCAGTACAAAATTAGGTCAGAAGCTATAGCTAAGGACCTGAGATACTCAGAGTGTCTATGTGACACCCCAACCTCTGTACAAAAAAAACGGTCGAAAATCAACTAAGTCTTTACAATGTTCTGTGAACAAAATTCTAAAAGAACTAACAAGAATAATGAGACAGACAATTTTGTCCAAAAAAAAACCCGAAGCGAGTCTCCAGCAGGGCTGACTACTTCACACGAGGTGAGGACACCCCCCCCTCGATCACGTGATAGCTACGTGGACAACTGCAGCTCCAGAAGCCGGCAGTATAACGAGCGACAAGCGATAATTTAGTAGTTTGACAATCAAGCCTAAAATGAGCACATTTTATATACATCCTAACAACATAAGCTAAATAACAATATAACAGTCAAATAATAATATAAAGGTCATACATTTACGATTTAGCTATTATCGCAAATATAAGCAATAAAAAATTATATGAAAAATAATATACATTACATATATACATAATAATATTTTAACCCATTCAGGGGTTGCAACACTGGTATCACAGTCCCCTGGTATCAGCAGTCACTGGTTCAGCAGTCACTGGTGTCAGCAGCCTCTGGTTAGTCACTGGTGTCAGAAGTCACTGGTGTTAGCAGTCACTGGTGGTCAGCAGTCAATGGTGTCAGCAGTCACTGGTGTCAGCAGTAACTGATGTCAGCAGTCACTGGTGTCAGCAGTCACTGGTGTCAGCAGTCACTGGTGTCAGCAGTCACTGGTGTTAGCAGTCACTGGTGTCAGCAGTCACTGGTGTCAGCAGCCACTGGTGTCAGCAGTTACTTGTGTCAGCAGTCACTTGTGTAAACAGTCACTGGTGTCAGCAGTCGCTGGTGTAAGCAGTCACTGGTGTCAGAAGTCATTTGGGGTTAGTAGTCACTGGTGTCAGCAGTCACTGGGACGCAGTCCCCTTTGGGCAGAAGTCACTGGTGTCAGCAGTCACTGGTGTCAGCAGACACTGGTGTCAGCAGTCACTGGTATCAGCAAATCACTGGTGTGAGCAGTCGCTGGTGTCAGCAGTCACTGGTGTCAGCAGTCATTGGTATTAGCAGCCACTGGGTCAGTAGTCACTGGGATCAGCAGTCACTGGTGTTAGCAGTCACTGGTGTCAGCAGCCACTTGTGTCAGCAGTCACTGGTGTCAGCAGCCCACTGGTATCAGCAGTCACGGGAGCCCCCTAGACATCAAGAGCCCCAGACATCAAGAGCCCCCAGACATCAGAGCTCCAGACATCAAGAGTCCTCATACATCAAGAGCCCCGGCATCAAGAACTCCCATACATCTAGAGCCCCAGACATCAAGAGCCCCAGACATCAAGAGCCACCAACACCCAAAGACCTCCAAGATAAATCAAGAACCCCATAAATCAAGAGTCCACAGACATCAAGAGCCCACATACATCAAGAGCCACAGACATCAAGAGTCCCAGACATCAAGAGCCCCCATAAAAAAAGGGAACCTCAGGCATCAAGAGCCCCCAGACATCAAGACCCCCTACATCAAAAGCCCCCAGGCATCAAGAGTTCCCAGGCTTCAAGAGCCCCCCCCCATCAAGAGCCACCAGACATCAAGAACCCACAGGAAAAAAGAAAACACACAGTCATCAAGAGCCCCCAGAAATCAAAAAGCCCCAGTCATCAAAGATTTCCCCAGACATCAAGACACCAGACATCAAGAGCCTCCAGACATCAAGAGCCCAGACATCAAGAGGCCCCAGGCATCAAGAGCTCCCCACTCAAGGGGTCGACTTAAAAGAGTGACTCTTCCGGTCACCAAAAATTGTTTTAAACCCTTTTATTTTTATTTTTTTTTTTTTTTATTTTTTGCGGCCTGGCAAGTGGTTTTAATTTTGGGAAGGGGAGGAGGACGGGGGGGGGATGGAGAGGGTGAGGACGGAAGCAATGAAGACATCTCATAGCCCTCCTTATTTTTCCTTACTTTTCTTCTCTCTCTCTCTTCTTCATTTACCTCAGTCTGTCACCTTCCCAGTTTATCAAAAGTCTTTCTTTCTCCTCCTCCCCTGTCTCGCCTCAACGCTTTTTTTCCCTTCCTCTGTTTTAATTCTACCCTTTCTCTTTCACATACCCCTGTTTATTCTCCTCTCTCTCTCTCTTTTTTTTTGCTCCCTTTCTTACACAATACACACCAGGAGTCAATACAATGCAACTATAAATGTAAATGATATCAGTAACGTAACCGGGAGAACAACAGCAACGAGGGGAAGTAGAGAGAGAGAGAGAGAGGGGAGAGAAAAGAGAGAGAGAGAGAGAGGGCAAGTGTTCCAAAAGGAAAGCGTACTGGGACCATTGCTATGGAATGTCTATTCAACGACCTTCTTCATCTCATCCCAGAATCCCATGCATATGCAGACGACTGTACACTGACATTCCCCTTATCCAAGAGACGAAATGCCCGCTGCTCTAAGCTACAAACAATCACAAGCTGAGAGCTATATCAGCTTGGGGAAATAGATGGCAAGTAACATTTGCACATGAAAAAAACGCAAATGATGATCGTCTCTAGGGACCATGATGGTAATGCTGGTGCAGTAGTAAGGATGAATGGGAGGGTGTTGGCACCTGGAGAAAAAGTTGATATCTTTGGGTGATATTTGACTCCAAACTAACCCCTGAAGAACCATGTTGTAAATCTTTCAAACAAGGCAGCCAGGAAGCTTACAGCACTTCGCCGTATCTCCCATCTGCTTGACAGTAGGGGTTGCAAGATCCCGTACGAGGGACAAGTACGCTTCCACAACCTTGAGTTGCTCCACTTTCTTGGTTTGCTTTCCCCCCTCCCCCTCATCTGCGACTGCTTGACAGAGTAGAGAACAGAGCAAACGTCTCAACTCTCGCCTGGACCCATCCTGGATAGATCTGTCATTTTAG
This sequence comes from Cherax quadricarinatus, assembly GCF_026875155.1. NCBI lineage: Eukaryota > Metazoa > Arthropoda > Malacostraca > Decapoda > Parastacidae > Cherax > Cherax quadricarinatus. The sequence goes on from NW_026475626.1 coordinate 9,668, forward strand.
CAGAACCTTCAACACAGGAGGGATGTGGGGGGCCTTATTGTCCCAAAATAAACCCCACTTGGATCCACTTCAAGGACAGCGTGAAACAAGCTTTTATGCCACAAGACGGGCAGAAAGCAGCAACTTCACTCTGGCTGTACCCTTCTTTCCCGAACATCACTCCATCTGAGATCATATATACCCAGGATGACTCGAGTATGGAACACATTCTTTCAGCATAATGATGTCAACGAGATAAAAATCAGTTGATCAAATGAAAATGCTGGCCCACAGAATGGCCCTCAGCTAGCCCACAGAAGGCCCTCAGCTAGCCCACGATGGCCCTCGGCTAGCCCACAGATGGCTCCAACTTCATCCTGTTCCCTACTTGTATGTTTCATAACAATAAAAATGCTTTCAAATGAGCTGATGTAGGTAACAGCTCTTAGCTTGTTAATAAAGTTACAAATCCTTAAAGAGAGAGAGAGAAAAGAGAAGGAGAAACAAAGGATGGAAGAGAGGGAAGAGAGAATGACATGGGATGAGGAAGGGAAAGGAAGAGAGAGAAAAGAATAGGGATGGGAAAAATGGGGGGAG
>NW_026475627.1:0-10636 GCF_026875155.1 Cherax quadricarinatus
GAGGAAGGGGGGCAGTGGAGATGTCATGTTGAGGGCAATGTGTGGTGTGAATATAATGCACAGAATTCGTAGTTTGGAAAGTTAGGAGGAGGTGCGGGATTACCAAACTGTTGTCCAGGAGCGCTGAGGAAGGGTTGTTGAGGTGTTTCGGACATGTAGAGAGAATGGAGCGAAACAGAATGACTTCAAGTGTATCAGTCTGTAGTGGAAGGAAGGAGGGGTAGGGGTCGGCCTAGGAAGGTTGGAGGGTGGGGGTAAAGGAGGTTTTGTGTGCGAGGGGCTTGGACTTCCAGCAGGCATGCATGAGCGTGTTTGATAGGAGTGAATGGAGACAAATGGTTTTTAATACTTGACGTGCTGTTGGAGTGTGAGCAAAGTAACATTTATGAAGGGATTCAGGGAAACTGGCAGGCCGGACTTGAGTCCTGGAGATGGGAAGTACAGTGCCTGCACTCTGAAGGAGGGGTGTTAATGTTGCAGTTTAAAAACTGTACTGTAAAGCACCCTTCTGGCAAGACAGTGATGGAGTGAATGATGGTGAAAGTTTTTCTTTTTTGGGCCACCCTGCCTTGGTGGGAATCGGCCAGTGTGATAATAATAAAAAAAATTGTTCCAGCAATATTTCTGATATTTTGTACACTTGTTCCAAAAGTGTTTGTGATATTTTCTGTTAAGATGTTGAACAGGTTAGGTTCCGGGCTACTGTAGGGCCCCACTTTACAGCAGGTTAGGTCCCGGGCTACTGTAGGGCCCCACTTATACAGCAGGTTAGGTTCCGGGCTACTGTAGGGCCCCACTTTACAGCAGTTTAGGTCCCGAGCTACTGTAGGGCCCCGCTTATACAGCAGGTTAGGTCCTGGGCTACTGTAGGTCCCCACTTTACAGCAGGTTAGGTCCCGGGCTACTGTAGGGCCCCACTTATACAGCAGGTTAGGTTCCGGGCTACTGTAGGGCCCCACTTATACAGCAGGTAAGGTCCTGGGCTACTGTAGGGCCCCACTTTACAGCAGGTTAGGTTCCAGGCTACTGTAGGGCCCCACTTATACAGCAGGTTAGGTACCGGGCTACTGTAGGGCCCCACTTATACAGCAGGTAAGGTCTCGGGCTACTGTAGGGCCCCACTTATACAGCAGGTAAGGTCCTGGGCTACTGTAGGGCCCTCTTATACAGCAGGTTAGGTCCTGGGCTGCTGTAGGGCCCCACTTATACAGCAGGTTAGGTTCTGGGCTACTGTAGGGCCCCACTTATACAGCAGGTAAGGTCCTGGGCTACTGTAGGGCCCCACTTATACAGCAGGTTAGGTCCCAGGCTACTGTAGGGCCCCACTTATACAGCAGGTTAGGTTCCGGGCTACTGTAGGGCCCCACTTATACAGCAGGTTAGGTCCCGGGCTACTGTAGGCCCCACTTATACAGCAGGTTAGATTCCGGGCTACTGTAGGGCCCCACTTATACAGCAGGTTAGGTCCCGGGCTACTGTAGGGCCCCACTTATACAGCAGGTTAGGTCCCGGGCTACTGTAGGGCCCCACTTATACAGCAGGTTAGGTTCCGGGCTACTGTAGGGCTCCACTTATACAACAGGTTAGGTTCCGGGCTACTGTAGGGCCCCACTTATACAGCAGGTTAGGTCCCGGGCTACTGTATTATTATTATTATAATCAAGGGGGAAGCGCTAAACCCGGAGGATTATACAGCGCCTGGGGGGGGGATGTGGAAGGCATTCAGGCTTAATTCGGGGAACTGGAGCACAGATCCAATTCCCTAAATCAAGCGCCCCTCACCAACATCAAGGAACCTTCCTTGAGGGGCCGGGCTACTGTAGGGCCCCACTTATACAGCAGGTTAGGTTCCGGGCTACTGTAGGGCCCCACTTATACAGCAGGTTAGGTTCCGGGCTACTGTAGGGCCCCACTTATACAGCAGGTTAGGTCCCGGGCTACTGTAGGGCCCCCACTTATACAGCAGGCTAGGTTCTGGGCTGCTGTAGGGCCCCACTTATACAGCAGGTTAGGTTCCAGGCTACTGTAGGGCCCCACTTATACAGCAAGTTAGGTCCTGGGCTACAGTAGGGCCCCACTTATACAGCAGGTTAGGTTCCGGGCTACTGTAGGGCCCCACTTATACAGCAGGTTAGGTTCCGGGCTACTGTAGGGCCCCACTTATACAGCAGGTTAGGTTCCGGGCTACTGTAGGGCCCCACTTATACAGCAGGTTAGGTCCCGGGCTACTGTAGGGCCCCACTTATACAGCAGGTTAGGTCCCGGGCTACTGTAGGGCCCCACTTATACAGCAGGTTAGGTCCCGGGCTACTGTAGGGCCCCACTTATACAGCAGGTTAGGTTCCGGGCTACTGTAGGGCCCCACTTATACAGCAGGTTAGGTCCCAGGCTACTGTAGGGCCCCACTTATACAGCAGGTTAGGTTCCAGGCTACTGTAGGGCCCACTTATACAGCAGGTTAGGTCCCGGGCTACTGTAGGGCCCCACTTATACAGCAGGTTAGGTCCCGGGCTACTGTAGGGCCCCACTTATACAGCAGGTTAGGTCCCGGGCTACTGTAGGGCCCCACTTATACAGCAGGTTAGGTTCCGGGCTACTGTAGGGCCCCACTTATACAGCAGGTTAGGTTCTGGGCTACTGTAGGGCCCCACTTATACAGCAGGTTAGGTCCCAGGCTACTGTAGGGCCCCACTTATACAGCAGGTTAGGTCCCGGGCTACTGTAGGGCCCCACTTATACAGCAGGTTAGGTCCCGGGCTACTGTAGGGCCCCACTTATACAGCAGGTTAGGTCCCGGGCTACTGTAGGGCCCCACTTATACAGCAGGTTAGGTCCCGGGCTACTGCTGTAAAGTGAAAATCTCTGTAGTGAAACAGCTTTTTTTCACTTTCAAATGCATATAAAAATGAGCAACAGAGCTAGACCTATAAAATACATATACAGTACACACATCACTTACCTTAGCTTGTGGTGAGTAGTGAGTATATTTATTGTAGGATGTCTGAATAAATAAATAATGTGAATAATTTTGCACTTCCTCCTATATCTCTCACTCCAATATGTTATGGTAGTGTGTAAATCTATAGAAATATCACTCCAGTATGCTGTTATGGTAGTGTGAAGATCCATCTCTCTCACTCCAGTAAATTGTTATGGCAGAGTGTAGATCCATATCTCTCACTTCAGTATGTTATGGCAGAGTGTAGATCCATATCTCTCACTTCAGTATGTTATGGCAGAGTGTAGATCCATATCTCTCACTCCAATATGTTGTTATAGCAGTGTGCAGGTTTGGGACCAGGCCTTTGAGTGCCTTCCAGGCAGTGGTGGGCACAGTTCCGCTAAACTACTAATCACTAATAGCAGAACTAGCATTTTGTTTAGCAGATTAGCATTTCCGGTAACTTTGGAAACCATTAGCAAACTAATCAGCTTCCACTAAATTAAGTTCTGCTAACTTTGAGCCCACTAAAAAAAATTCATACGCTGTTGGTAGTCAGAAAGCAATGCCTTTTCAACAGAGCACGTGTTTGTTCCTGTCTGTTGTGGGCGTTTCTCCAACAGTCAGTCAGGCACGCTATTGGCTCACTACGTGTAAACGTGACTTGTCAATGCAACAGTAGCAGCATCTGAGCAGCATTGTTAGTCTTACAGTGTCAGCAATCACCGGGGTGTGTTGTCATTACCGTTATGAACAGGGGAGACGTTTCTGTTTTGCTTGAGGGTGTTGTTGAGGAGTCTGAAGCAGCTGTGGTTGAAGCAGAGGCCACTCAGGCTGAGGGCCAGGAGTTGCAGAACCCATAAGAACATAAGAAAGGAGGAACACTGCAGTAAGCCTGTTGGCCCATACTAGGCAGGTCCTTCACAAATCCAACCCCCTAACAGAATAAACGTTATCCAAGCAATAAGCTTTGATAATTCTATTTACTCACGTGCAAGTCCCACTCAAATCCAACCTCTCTCACTCAAGTATTTATCCAGCCTAAATTTGAAACTACCGAAGGTTTTAGCTTCAATAACCTTACTAGGCAGACTGTTCCATTCATTAACTACTCTATTTCTAAACCAGTACTTTCCTATATCCTTTCTAAATCTAAACTTACCTAATTTGAATCCATTATTGTGGGTTCCCTCTTGGAGGGATATCACGAAAACCTTTCTTCTATCCTCTTTGTTAATACCTATCTTCCACTTATACACCTCAGTTATGTCTCCCCTCATTCTTCATCTTACAAGTGAATGCAATTTAAGGAACTTCAACCTTTCTTCACATAGATTTCTAATGCTATGTATTAATTTAGTCATTCTACGCGGAGTGTTTTCTAACGAATTTATATCCATTCTGTAACATGGAGACCAGAACTGAGCTGTGTAATCTAGGCGAGGCCTTACTAATGATGTAGTATAACTGCTATGAAGCTGTAGTATAATTGCTTAAAGCTATAGTGTAACAGTGGCCACAAGTGGATGACTATTTTGTCCTCCAGTCAAGGGATACAAAGAATGCCAATATTTTGTACTTCCTGTGCGTCATGTGCCAGCCCAAGGAGACCATCATCAAGGGACAGGCAACGAGCCTCTACAACTTGAAAGTCGCATGTTAAGAGGAAACGCCCAGTGCATGCCATCAAGTCTGAGGAGAGAATCAAGGCTGGATCTTCCCGCAAAAAACACAGGCAATCTTTTTGTGGCAGCACCATTAGCAGGAGCAGCTCATGAAAGGTAACCAGCATCACATCACAGCAATGGAGAAGGCCCAGAAAGAGTGGTAATCATCCCAGCCATTATCTGATCTTGGCATAATACCCATGCTATCCATTTTGCACAGTAAATAAAGTGTATGTTGGATTTAAACTGATGTTTGATTTCATTTGTTCATTTAACTATTCATGTGCACCTGTATAGCTGTATCGTTGGTGTAGCAACAAATTGGCCTTAAGGTTTCAACTTTAAGCAGGATTTTCAACTACTTGTTTGTAGTTTATTTGGTTCAAAATCTAAATTAAGTTAAATGCAAAAATGAGAATAAACAGAATAAAATGAACGAATATAATGAGTAACTGGAACTAATGAAGAAAACAGTCAAATAAGTTAACTCAATCTGTTCAGGTGCTATGGTGCTTCAGTACTGCAACAAGTGTGTCCTTGTCGGTCGCTTGCGTTACATCACAAAATTAAACAATCGCTATTTTCGCACTAGCGGCACTTGATCATCACATGACCTTGACATTCTACATCTTATTAAGAAGCTCTCCAGGTCTGTTCTAAAAGTCTTAAAAGTAAAAGTAAAAGACCAAAAAACTAAACCAAATCCGAATTCATTTGAAAAAGTTAGCATTTAAAGTTAGGTTCCGCTAATTTTCTCAGCTGTTTTGTGGTTTAGCATTAGCGGAGCTAATTTTTTAGTTAACGGATTAGTAGTTAGCAAAGCTAACTTTTCAGTTACCTGTGCCCACCACTGTTTCCAGGTATATATTATCATGTCTTTCTCCTCTGCTCCAGTGGGTACATATTTAAGATTAAGGTGTTCCCAATCATTTAAATGCTTTACGGCCTCTATGTGGGCCACAAACGATCTGCATCTGTTCTAGTTCTGATATTTCTCCTGCCCTGAGCAATATTCCAAATGAGAGAGCACAAGCAATTTCAAGTGTCACTATTGGCATTATTTCCTTTGTTTTGAAAGTTCTCATTACTGGCCTGCATAAAGCCAATAAAGCATTTAAATTACTATGAATGCCTCAAAGTCTTAAATATGTACTCATTGGAGTGGAGGACAGAGAAAAACATGATATTATATACCTGGAAAGTACTTGAGGACTTTGTCCCAAATCTGCAAACTGCCATAACAACATACTGGAGCGAGAGGTATGTATCTACAGTTGACCATTGATTAACATTAATTGCATGCAGTATTAGATCATGTAAAACAAACTGAAGAACTTGTGGGAAAAATAGGGTTATGTTCCATTGACCCCCTTTGTTTTTAAGGTCTCCAAATTCTTAACAGATAAAAATAATAATGTAATTGTTTAATGCTACAGAAATAATCTCTCTTGCCTAAAATTGCTGGTACATGCTGTGGCCCTACTGGGCTGAGGTGGAAGGCTGTTGATTGTTTGCTGAGATGGCACTAAAGCCAATGGTTGTACTGGGGTAATGAGAAATTCTGTAAAGTGTCTTTGCCTTCTTTTACCCTGCAGTACTTTATACAACTGATAGTAAAGAATCATGAACTCCTCTAGGCCCTAGAAGTTGTCATTTCTTGTTGATCTGGAAATGTGTGGGGTTGATGCAATCTTGTACAATACCTGGGCAAACATATGACGAGCAGTAACACAGCTAACCATACCATGGGTGGGGAATGAACTCATGGTGAGTGAGCTGTAAAACTCCAGGCCAGCGCATAAGCCACTGGGCCAGCTGGCTACAAGATTCGTCCAATTAGGTATATTTCTACAACATAGAGGTAAGCAAAGGTCCCACTGTGACCACATACAAGTTTTATAGAGGAATCTCCTGCCAGTGTGGCCATTACAAGCTCAGGCTCTAGTCCCCTAATCCCCACCCATGGTATGGTTTGTTTGCACACCCATGGTATGGTTTGTTTGCACACCCATGGTATGGTTTGTTTGCAATCATGTCAGTATGATTTCTTGAGTCAGTAACACAGCTATTACCTTACACAATTATTAGTAAAAAAAATAGCTTATTTTACCAGCTAAGACATGGTTTTTTACTAAAGGAATGTGTCCGAAGTAATAACCCACCATAATATAAACAAAATTATTATTATTATTATTATAATCAAAAAGAAGCGCTAAGCCACAAGGACTATACAGCGCTGCAGGGCAGGAAGGAAGCGAGGGCATCAGGTGGTAAAAGGGAGATGGATGAGTAATAGGTTACGGATAACAGCGGGGCAGTGGATGGTGAAAGGGTAAAGGGCAGCAAGAGACTGAACTAGAAAGGGCTGAGGGGAGTGCGAAAAGTATCATCAGAGTTTGTGGAGTAAATCAGTCGTTGTCAAGAAGTCAATGAGAGAGTCAGGATTAAAGGAGGGTCCATCAGCAAGAAGGGAAGGTAAAGAGAGAGTATAAGAACGAAGACGACGTTGGAGGTAAATTCTGCGTGCTCGTTGATAGAGAGGGCAGTCTAACAGAATGTGGCTAATCGATACTGGAACTTGACACTGCTCACAGAGAGGAACAGGGTGCCTCTCCATGAGATACCCATGAGTAAGACGAGTGTGACCAATGCGAAGGCGGGAGAGAGTGGTCTCCCAACCTCGGCACTGATGACAAGAAGACGGCCAGTAACCTATGCTCGGTTTAATAGAATGAAGTTTGTTACCGAGCAGAGTTGACCAATTTGTTGCCAACGGGTGCGAAGGTGGGTAGCTATTGCAGCAAAATAGTCCAGAAATGGAACACCTCGATAGGAAATTGGTAGGTCATGTACTGCTGACCGCGCAGCAGTGTCTGCCTGTTCATTGCCCTGTACGTCGACATGACCAGGGACCCAACAAAAAACAATATCTTTATGTTTGGTAGAGATACGGCATAGCCAAAGTTGGATACGGAGAACTAGGGGATGAGATGTATCAAATTTTCGTATAGCCTGTAGAGCACTAAGGGAGTCTGAGACTACAGTGGACCCCCGCATAACGATGGCATCACATAGCGATTAATCCGCATACCGCTTGCTTTAATCGCAAAAATTTTGCCGCGCATACCGATTAAAAACCCGCTCACCGATTTTCGTCTGAGACGCGTCCAATGTGCGCCCTCAGCCAGCCTCACATGTGCCGCCCGTGCCATTGTTTACCAGCCAGCCTCCGCGGTAACATCCAAGCATACACTCGGAATATTTCGTATTATTACAGTGTTTTCGGTGCTGTTTCTGGAAAATAAGTGACCATGGGCCCCAAGAAAGCTTCTAGTGCCAACCGTACACCAATAAGGGTGAGAATTCCAATAGAAATGAAGAAAGAGATCATTGATAAGTATGAAAGTGGAGTGCGTATCACCGACCTAGTCAAGTTGTACAAGAAACCCCAATCAACCATCGCTACTATTGTGGGCACGAGAAAGACAATCAAGGAAGCTGTTCTTGCCAAAGGTTTAACTGTGTTTTCGAAACAAAGATCGCAAGTGATGGAAGATTTTTGAGAGACTCTTATTGGTGTGGAAAATGAAAAACAGCTAGCAGGAGATAGCGTCTCTCAAGCGATCATATGTGAAAAGGCTAGGAAGCTGCATGAGGTTTAATTAAAAAAATGCCTGCAACTAGTGATGATGGGGAGTGAATTTAAGGCCAGCAAAGGTTGGTTTGAGAGTTTAAGAAGCTAGTGGCATCCATAGTGTGATAAGGCATGGTGAGGCTGCCAGTTCGGACCACAAAGCGGCTGAAAAATATGTGCAGAATCAAGGAGTACATAGACAGTGAAGGACTGAAACCTGAACAAGTGTTTAATTGTGATGAAACAGGCCTGTTTCTGGAAAAAAATTTGCCAAGCAGGCCTACATTACTCAGGGGGGGAAAAAGGAAACTCCCAGGACATAAGCCTATGAAAGACAGGCTACTTTGTTGATGTGTGCCAATGCTAGTGGTGATGCAAAGTTAAGCCTTTATTAGTGTATCACTCTGAAACTCCCAGAGCGTTCAGGCAAAAGAATGTCCCAAGGATAATTTGTGTGTGCTGTTGAGGGCAAACAGTAAGGCATGGGTCACTAGGACTTTTTCTATAACGGGTTTTACCCCAATGCATTTGCCCCCAATGTGAAAGATTACCTAACTGAAAAGAAATTAAAACCTTAAGTGCCTCCTGGTGTTAGACAATGCCCCTGTCATCCTACAGACGTGGCAGAGCGACTTTATGGGGACATGAGCTTCATTAAGGTGAAGTTTTTGCCTCCTAATACCACTCCTCTCCTGCAGCCCATGGCCCAAGCAGGTTATTGCAAACTTCAAAAAACTGAAAACCCCAAAACCCTCTGTTGAAAGGTGCTTTGTAGTGACCTCAGAAACTCAACTGACTCTAAGAGATTTTTGGGAAGAGTCACTTTAAAAATCCTCAATTGTGTAAACCTTATAGGTAAGGCTTGGAGGGAGTGACTAAGAAGACCTTGAACTCTGCTTGGAAGAAACTGTGGCCAGAATGTGTAGACAAAAGGGATTTTGAAGGGTTTGAGGCTAACCCTGAGAGGATTATGCCAGTTGAGGAATCCATTGTGGCATTGGGAAAATCCTTGGGGTTGGAGGTTAGGGGGGAGGTTTGTGGAAGAGTTGGTGGAGGAGGACAATGAGAACTAACCACTGATGAGCTGATAATCAACTTCAACAGAAAAGGCCAGACCTGAGGAAACTGGTTCAGAGGAGGGAGAGAGAAATTGAAAAGTTGCCTACTACAAAGATTAAGGAAATCTGTGCAAAGTGGCTTGAAGTGCAAACCTTTAAGGATGAAAATCACCCTCACACAGCTATTTCAAGCCCTGCTCGTGATTATTACACTGACAATGTTTTTGAAACACTTTTGGGAAGTCATAAAGGAACAGAGGTACAGGCCACTAGGACAGATATGTTGTGCGAAAGGGAAATCCAGTGACTCTGAAGCTGGTCCTAGTGGCATTAAAAGAAGAAGGGAAGTAACCCCAGAAAAGGACTTGCAATCTCAAGTCTTAATGGAAGGGGATTCCCCCTTTTAAACCTAACACCCCTCTCCCCTCCTCCCATCCCCATCAATCATCACCAGATCTTCAACAAAAGTAAATGTCATGTAAGTGTGCATGCCTTTTTCAGTTTGTGTGTATTAAAATTAACATTTAATGGTAAAAAAAATTTTTTTTCATACTTTTGGGGGTCTTGCACGGATTAATTTTATTTCCATTATTTTCTTATGGGGGAAAAATTCATTCACCATACCGATTTTTTTCGCATAACAATTACCCCTCTTGCAGGATTAAAATCGTTATGCGGGGGTCCACTGTATACAAATGATGGGCACAGCATAGATGCGATAACGAATAAGTGCTGCAAAAAATGGCATACAGTTCAGCAGTAAAAATGCTAGCTGAAATAGTAAATGTCCCCGCACGACGCTGTCCGGAAACACTGCTGCGAATCCAACGCCGTCTGAAGACTTAGAGCCATCTGTGTACACAGCGGTGGCATGAGAATGGGAGTGGAAGTGATTTAAGAAAAAGAGAGCGGGAAGCCCCCCGTAGGCAGTTGAGCTTTCGAGCAAGGGAGTGAGAAAGAACAGACCCGAACAGCTGGAACTTCCCAGGGGGTAGGGAAAAGTGAGATGCAAAATGAACCCAAAAAAGGTGGGAACTGAAGGAAGACAAGAGTGAATGTAGGCGAAGAAAAAGGGACGGAGCAAACAGGGGCGGCGAACGAATAAAGAATGTCTTACTAATATCGGTGACCATTCTATAAATGGAAGGATTGTGTAGAACGTGAGAGCGTACATATTTGCGAAGGCAATGGGCATCACGGCGATCAACAAAGGGTGGAACATCGCTTCTGCATAGGCCTCTCAACAGGGGAAAAAGGAAAAGCACCAAAGGGACAAAAATAAAACCTTTGGTGATGGAAAAGTTAAGGGTAGAGAAGGGAGCAGGAGAGGCCGCGG
>NW_026475628.1:0-10812 GCF_026875155.1 Cherax quadricarinatus
TAGCAAACTCTTGCTGCCTATTTGTCAACCATGCCTCTATCCAGGAAAAAATTTCTCCTATTCCATGTGCCTTAATTTTCCTCAATAGTCTCTGATGTGGAACTCTATCAAAAGCCTTACTGAAGGCCATATACACAATATCATATTCATTACCATGATCTACCTCCTCAAACACCTTAGTGAAAAAAGGTAATAAATTTGTAAGGCAGGAACACCCCCGTGTTGAGATTCGTTGATTAATTTATGCTTTTCAAGATGGCTACGAACTGCCTCGGCAATTATTGATTCCATAAATTTTCCCACTATGGAGGTTAGGCTTATTGGTCTATAGTTCGAAGCTAAGGACCTGTCACCTGCTTTGAAAATAGATATCACATTTGCCATTTTCCACTTATCTGGCACCATGCCAGTTTGTAGTGATATGTTGAAAAAATTAGCCACAGGTTTGCTAAGCTCCTCTTTACAATCGTTTAGAACCCTTGCATACAGTTCATCAGGGTCTGGGGATTTGTTAGGTTTTAATTTATCTGTTTGTCTAAGGACCATGTCACTTGTGACCCTAATCATGCACAGTTTATTATCGTCCTGTTCTGCATAATTTATTATTTCTGGAATATTGCTAGTATAAAATACTGCTAGTGTAAAAACTGAGAGGAAGTGTTAAAAATTCCACACATTTATTTATTACTGTTGATGAGCTGACCCGAGTAACTTTTAAGTGGGTCTATCTTGTCCCTGATCTTACTTCTGTATACCTGAAAGAATCCTTTTGGGTTAGTCTTTGATTCTCTTGTAACTTTAACCTCATAATCTCTTTTTGCTTTTCTCTAACTGAATACATGTACAGTGGACCCCCGCATAACGATGGCATCGCATAGCGATTTTTCCGCATAACGATTACTTTTATCGCAAAATTTTTGCCCCGCATACCGATTAAAAACCCGCATACCGATTTTCGTCCGAGACGCGTCCAATGTGCCCTCAGCCAGCCTCACATGTGCCGCTCCGTCCCATTGTTTACCAGCCAGCCTCCGCGGTAACATCCAAGCATACACTCGGAATATTTCGTATTATTACAGTATTTTCGGTGCTGTTTCTGGAAAATAAGTGACCATGGGCCCCAAGAAAGCTTCTAGTGCCAACCCTACACCTCAAAGGGTAAGAATTACTATAGAGATGAAGAAAGAGATAATTGATAAGTATGAAAGTGGAGTGCGTATAGCCGACCTAGTCAAGCTGTACAAGAAACCCCAATCAACCATCGCTACTATTGTGGGCACCAGAAAGACAATCAAGGAAGCTGTTCTTGCCAAAGGTTCAACTGTGTTTTCGAAACAAAGATCGCAATTGATGGAAGATGTTGAGAGACTCTTATTGGTGTGGATAAATGAAAAACAGATAGCAGGAGATAGCGTCTCTCAAGCGATCATATGTGAAAAGGCTAGGAAGTTGCATGACGATTTAATTAAAAAAATGCCTGCAACTAGTGATGATGTGAGTGAATTTAAGGCCAGCAAAGGTTGGTTTGAGAGATTTAAGAAGCGTAGTGGCATCCATAGTGTGATAAGGCATGGTGAGGCTGCCAGTTCGGACCACAAAGCGGCTGAAAAATATGTGCAGGAATTCAAGGAGTACATAGAAACTGAAGGACTGAAACCTGAACAAGTGTTTAATTGTGATGAAACAGGCCTGTTCTGGAAGAAAATGCCAAGCAGGACCTACATTACTCAGGAGGAAAAGGCACTCCCAGGACATAAGCCTATGAAAGACAGGCTTACTTTGTTGATGTGTGCCAATGCTACTGGTGATTGCAAAGTGAAGCCTTTATTAGTGTATCACTCTGAAACTCCCAGAGCGTTCAGGCAAAAGAATGTCCTCAAGGATAATTTGTGTGTGCTGTGGAGGGCAAACAGTAAGGCATGGGTCACTAGGGAATTTTTCTATAACTGGTTACACCATGCATTTGCCCCCAATGTGAAAAATTACCTAACTGAAAAGAAATTAGAACTTAAGTGCCTCCTGGTGTTAGACAATGCCCCTGGTCATCCTACAGACGTGGCAGAGCGACTTTATGGGGACATGAGCTTCATTAAGGTGAAGTTTTTGCCTCCTAATACCACTCCTCTCCTGCAGCCCATGGACCAGCAGGTTATTTCCAACTTCAAGAAACTGTACACAAAAGCTCTGTTTGAAAGGTGCTTTGTAATGACCTCAGAAACTCAACTGACTCTAAGAGAGTTTTGGAGAGATCACTTTAATATCCTCAATTGTGTAAACCTTATAGGTAAGGCTTGGGAGGAAGTGACAAAGAGGACCTTGAACTCTGCTTGGAAGAAACTGTGGCCAGAATGTGTAGACAAAAGGGATTTGAAGGGTTTGAGGCTAACCCTGAGAATCCTGTGCCAGTTGAGGAATCCATTGTGGCATTGGGAAAGTCTTGGGGTTGGAGGTTAGTGGGGAGGATGTGGAAGAGTTGGTGGAGGAGGACAATGAAGAACTAACCACTGATGAGCTGCTAGATCAACTTCAACAGCAAGAGGCCACACCTGAGGAAATTGCTTCGGAGGAGGGGAGAGAGAAATTGAAGAAGTTGCCTACTTCAAAGATTAAGGAAATCTGTGCAAAGTGGCTTGAAGTGCAAACCTTCATGGATGAAAATCACCCTCACACAGCTATTGCAAGCCGTGCTGGTGATTATTACACTGACAATGTTGTGAAACACTTTAGGCAAGTCAATAAAGGAACGAGAGGTACAGGCCACTATGGACAGATATCTTGTGCGAAAGAAGTCCAGTGACTCTGAAGCTGGCCCTAGTGGCATTAAAAGAAGAAGGGAAGTAACCCCAGAAAAGGACTTACTACCTCAAGTCCTAATGGAAGGGGATTCCCCTTCTAAACACTAACACACTCTCTCCCCTCCTCCCATCCCATCAATCATCACCAGATCTTCAATAAAAGTAAGTGTCATTTAACTGTGCATGCCTTTTTCAGTTTGTGTGTATTAAAATTAACATTTCATGTGGTAAAAAAAATTTTTTTTCATACTTTTGGGCGTCTTGCACGGATTAATTTTATTTCCATTATTTCTTATGGGGAAAATTCATTCGCATAACGATTATTTCGCATAACGATGAGCCCTCTTGCACGGATTAAAATCGTTAACCGGGGGTCCACTGTATATTGATTTCTTAACTGCCCCTCTCCTCTTTTGATTTCCCTATATATGCCTCTTTTATTTTTTGTTTGATCTGATTTCCCTATTTGGAACATAAGTTGTCTGAGCAGCTAGAACTATGCCCTGGAAAGCATCATATCAGCAACCATCACCTGACCCTTAGTCAGGTCATTCCAGTTCAGCCCACCCAAGTAATTTTTCAGTCCTATGAAATCAGCCAAGCGAAAGTCAGGGACGGAGACTTGATTGCCATTATTAGGGGAATTCCATGATATATTAAAACTGAGTGATTTGTGATCACTTTCCCCAAGCTCATCATTAACCTCAAGATTATTAACCCTTAAATGGTCCAAACGTATATATACGTTTTTTCAACATCTGAAAGTATGTAAAAAAATGTAGATCTTGTTTTTTTTTTTTACATTTGAAAACCTGTAAAAAAAACTTTTATCTACATTTTTTTTTGTTATATTTGGAAATATGTTAAAAAAAACAGATTTACTTTTGTAGCTACGAATTTGAACGTCGATCTGTTTGGACCGTTTAAGTGTTAATTAGCGTTTCCCTGCTGGCAAGAACCAAGTCAAGCAGGTTATTTCCTCAAGTTGATTCTGTCACAAACTGTTTTAAAAAACAATCCAGAATCATATCAAGAAAGTCACTTGACTCTAAATTTCCTGTCAAATTGCTCCAGTCAATTTGTCTGAAGTTGAAATCTCCCCCTAGTACAACATTTTCATATATAGATGCCTTACGAATTTCGTCCCATAGAAGTTTACTGCACTCCCTTTCAAGATTTGGGGGCCTGTAAATCACACCCAAAATTAGTTTTTCATGACCCTTGAGAAGCTGTAACCAAGCAGATTCAGGGGCTGACGCTTCTAATTTTATATCTTGTCTAACGCAACAATTTAAATTGTCTCTGACATACATTGCTACTCCACCACCCTTCCTGTTGACCCTGTCAGTGTGGAATAATTTATAGCCTTATATGTGACATTCAGAAGGCATCTCTCTATCTTTCAGATTGAGCCAGGTCTCTGTTATAGCATTAGTCTATCCTCATAGGATAGTGTTTTTATTCTATCCTTGTAGGATAGGCATATTTTTGCTATACCTTTGAAGAGTTTTGAGGGTTAATCTACTCTGAGCTTGGCCATGAGCCAGGCTCGTCTGGTGCTTGCCTGGTCAACCAGGCAGTTGCTGCTGGAGGCCCGCTGCCCCACATATCCATCACAGCCTGGTTGATCCGGCACCTGGTGAAGATACTTGTTCAGTTTCTTATTGAAGGCTTCTACACTTGTTTCATCCATCTTTTTTCTATCTTCTGATAAGATGTTGGATAGTCTGGGACCTCGGATGTTGATACAGTGTTCCCTTATTGTCCCCACTGCACCCTTGTTCCTCATTGGGTTTATTTTACACTTCCTCCCATATCTCTCACTCCAGTATGTTGTTATGGCAGTGTGCAGATTTGGGACCAGGCCCCTGAGTACTTTCCAGGTACAGTGGTCCCTCGTTTATCGTCCTTAATCCGTTCCTGGAAATGGGACTATTATCGAAATTTACGATTTTCGAATAAATTTTCCCCATAAGAAATAATGTAAATACAATTAATCCGTTCCTGACACCCAGAAGTATTAAAACAAAAAAAATTTTTACATGAAATATAGATGTAGTACATAAACAATACAATGGGACATGATGAATGAAACATTAACAGCATAACACTTACCTTTATTGGTGATTCTTCTTAGTGTATGGAAGACTGGAGGAGAGAGATTGAATTACTGTTTGGAAGGAGAATCCCCTTCCATCAACACCTCAGGTACCAAGTGCTTTTCTGGGGTTACTTCTCTTCTCTGTTTCTTAATGCCACTAGGACCAGCTTGAGAGTCACTGGGGTCCTGTCTCGCAAAAAAACTGTCCAGAGAGCTCTGTTTCTGGTGTCTCTTTAAAACTTCCCTAAAATGGGCCAAGACTTTGTCACTGTACAAGTTGCCAACATGGCTTGCAACAGCCTTGTCAGGGTGATGTTTCTCCATAAATCTTTCCATCTTACCCCACATTTCAAAAATCTCCTTAATTTCTGAAGAAGGCAACTTCTTCCATCTCTCTTCCTCCTCCTCTGCATCAAGATTCTGAGTTGTGATCTGTTGCTCTTCCTGCTGAAGCTCTTGCAGCTCCTCGGTGGTTAGCTCTTCCCTGTGGTCTTCCACATCCTCCAAACTCACATCCAACCCCATGGAACTCCCCAGTGCCACAATGGATTTAACAGCTGACATAGGCTCATCAGGGTCAGCTCCAAACCCTTCAAAATCCCTCTTGTGGACACAATCTGGACACAATTTTCTCCAAGCAGAGTTCAAAGTCCTGGTAGTCACTCCCTCCCAAGCCTTACCTATAAGGCTTACGCAATGCAGAATACTGAAGTGATCTTTCCAAAACTCTCTTGGGGTCAAGTGAGTGTCTGAGGTCACATTAAAGCACCTTTTAAACATTGCTTTGGTGAAATTTTTTTTTAAAGTTTGAAAAAAAACCTTGGTCCATGGGCTGGGGAGGGGAGGGGATTCGGGGGAAAAACTTTACTGTGATAAAAAACCCCAAATCCTCAAAATTAGGTCATTCAATTTGGGAAGTGAGGGGTCATTGTCATTTCTGGAGGCACTTGAGACCATTTCTTTTCCAGGAGTAATTCTTCAACTGGGGCCAAACCTTCATTGAACCACTCGACGAAAATTTCCCCCGGACTCGCCTTACTATTTGATCTCCTTTAAATTGTTTTTCTTGAACACTCTGGATTTTCAAATGGACATATAACGGCTTCCCTGAAAACCCCAACTTTTGCACAACATGGCGTCACCCTCTTTCATAGGCTTTGTCCGGCAGTCCCTTTCCTCCTGAGTAATGTAGGCCTCTTTGCATTTTTCTTCCAAAAAAGGCCTGTTTTTGTCACAATTAAAACTTTTTCGGTTTTTTGGCCTTTACCCCTATTACTCCTTGAAATTTTCCTGCACAATTTTTTTGTCGCTTTTTGGGCCAAGCTGGCAGCCTCCCATGCCTTACCACACTGTGTATGCCATCGGTTCTTAAATCTCTCAAACCAACCTTTGTGGCCTTAAATTCACAAATATCATATCTTTCAGGCAATTCTTTACCAGATCGTGTGCAACTGCCCGCCTTTTCACAAAAATCATAAGACTATCTCCTGCTAATTGTTTCTCTTTATCCACCCCAAATAATAACTTCTCAACCTTTTTCGAGTACTGGCGATCTCATTTTTGTCAGCATATTTACCCCTTTGCAACAACAGCTTCCTTGATTTTCTTTTTCTTGGCCATGATGGAACTATAGTTGATGGGGTTTGTTATACATCCTAGCTAGTTCGGCCATACGTATGCCACTTTCATATTTTTCAATGATTTTTTCTTAAATTCAGTTTTTATTTCTCACCTTCTTTACCAAAGGCTTGGCACTGGGAGCTTTTTTTGGAGCCATGGTAAGCTTATTTAGTAGTTGCTAGCACTAAAATGAATGGAATATTATGAAATATTTCGTATAAAGCAAGTGAGGGGACTGTCGCTCACAGGTAAACAAAGGCCCCACTGGCTGGGAAGTGAGGCCCACGCGGCTCAGAGCATGGGAAACGCGTCCCAAAATGAATGACTATTCACGAGTCAAACTATGATTAGCAGCCAATATCGTTATGATTTTCAAAAATTACACTATCGAACCTTACGATTATCGAGGGACCCCTGTATAATTATCATGTATCTCTCCTCCTTCCAATAAATACAAGTTCAAGACTTGAAAGGCATTCGCAGTAGCTTAGGTGCTTTGCAGGCTCATGTGACCCGTAAACATCTCTGTATTTTTTTTCAAGTTCCGATATTTCTCCTGCTTTGAACGGGGCCGTCAGCACTGAGCAATATTCTAAGTGAGGGAGCACTAGCGATTTGAAGAGTGACATCATCACTTTATTTCCCTTGTTTTGAAAGTTCCAATACCCACCCGTCATCTTCCGGGCTTTTTGGGATCTTTGTCTTGTCATGGTCTTTAACCCTTTCAGGGTTTCGGCCATACAGTATGGCTTACGCCCCGGGGTTTTTGACGTATAGTACGCCTAAATTCTAACCCCTCAAATCTAGTAAAGAGAAAGCTGGTAGGCCTACATATGAAAGAAGGGGTCTATGTGGTCAGTGTGCGCAGTAAAAAAAAAATCCTGCAGCACAGTGCGCAATGAAAAAAAAAAACTTTGACCGTGTTTTTGGATTAAAAACAGCGATTTTTGGCACTGTATTTTCGATAGGTATTTATTGTTGTATTCTAGTTTTCCTGGTCTCATTTATAGAATGGAAGACATATTACAGAAATTGAGATGATTTTGACGGGTTTTTACAAAGAAAAGTACCTTAAAAATTGAGCTCAAAGTAGCCGAAATGTTCGATTTTTTTACCAAAGTTCAAAAGTAAACAAATCATGCCAAGCGTCCAATACACGTCAATGGTGGGGTCTAATATCTTTCACAAGTTGGTGAATTATTTAAAACCATTTGTACACTAATGCAGTAGTCTGCATAACAGTAAATCTTCTATTTTTTGTAAAAATAAAATTCAAAGTGGAAAGCCAAAGAAATACAGTGGACCCCCGTTAACGATATTTTCATTCCAGAAGTATGTTCAGGTGCCAGTACTGACCGAATTTGTTCCCATAAGGAATATTGTGAAGAGATTAGGGCCATTTCAGACCCCAAAAAATACACGTACAAAGCATTTACATAAATACACTTACATAATTGGTCGCATTGGAGGTGATCGTTAAGCGGGGGTCCACTGTATAAGAGGGGCCTGGGGATGTGACTAATGAACAGAGTACTTGTTATTTTAGTGCCAGAATGTCTTTCTTGTTTATTCTGGACACTATTTGGAAATTGGCATCTTTTGAAATTAAGAGATAAAATAAGATAAGATTCGTTTGGATTTTTAACCCCAGAGGGTTAGCCACCCAGGATAACCCAAGAAAGTCAGTGCGTCATCAAGGACTGTCTAACTTATTTCCATTGGGGTCCTTAATCTTGTCCCCAGGATGCGACCCACACCAGTCGACTAACACCCAGGTACCTTTTTGCTGCTAGGTGAACATAAGAACATAAGAAAGGAGGAAAACTGCAACAGTCCTGTTGGCCCATACTATGCAGGTCCTTTACAATTTATCCCCCTAACAAAACATTTGGGCCAACCCAATTTTCAATGCTACCCAAGAAATAAGCTCTGATGTGCAAGTCCACTCAAATCCCCAACCCCCCCACTCATGGACTTATCCAACCTAAATTTGAAACTACCCCAAAATCCCAGCCCCAATAACCAACTAGGTAGACTGTTCCACTCATCAACCCCCCTTTTTTTTCCCAAAACCCAAAACTTTCCTGTGTCCTTTCTAAATCTAAACTTATCTAATTTAAATTCATTATGTGGTTCTCTCTTGGAGAGATATCATCAAAACCTTATTAATATCCCCTTTATTTACCTATCTTCCACTTATACACTTCGATCAGGTCTTCCTCATTCTTGTCTAACAAAATGAATGTAAATTAAGAGTCTTCAACTTAGTCATCCCACGCTGAATGTTTTCTAACGAATTTTTGTCCATTCTGTAATATGGAGACCAGAATTGAGCTGCATAATCTAGGTGAGGCCTTACTAAAAGATGTATAAAGCTGCAGTATGGCCTCTGGACTTCTGTTGCTTACCTTCTGATATAAATCCCAATAATCTATTTGCCTTATTACTACGCTTAGGCATTGCTGTCTTGGTTTAAGGTTGCTGTCCCATAACCCCCAAGTCCTTTTCGCAATCTGTAGGCTAAGTTCTACATCATTTAACTTATAAGTGCTAGGGTTATGGACACTCCCGAGCTTCAGAACCCTTTCAGTATCTACATTGAACTGCATCTGCCCCTTTTCTGACCCAAGAATATAGTTTGTTTAAATCCTCCTGAAGTTCCCTACGTCTATGTTTTTAATCAGTTATCCTACCTATCTTTGTTTCATCGGCGAATTTGCTCATATCGCTATAATTCCCTCATCAAGGTCAATTGTATATATTATAAACAACAACGGGTCCCAAAACTGATCCCTGTGGAACGCCCCTTGTACAGATCCCCACTCGGATTTAACCCATTTATGGACACACACTGCTTCCTGTCTGTGAGCCTGACTCGATCCACGAGAGCACTTTTCCCCAATGCCATGAGCTGCCACTTTCTTTAACAGTCTTTGGTGTGGAACTCTATCAAAAGCCTTACTGAAATCTAAGTAAAAAAATATCAAACTCTTTTTCGTGGTCAACAGCCTCAAAAGCTTTACTGAAGAAAGTTAATAAATTAGTTAGACAAGACCAGCCTCTTGTGAAACCATGCTGAGTACATTAATCAAGCTATGCTTATCGAGATGGCTTCTTATAATCTGAGCTATAATGACTCTAGTAATTTGCCTACAATTGGGGTCAGGCTTATTGGGCGGTAATTTGACGGTAACGACTTCCCCCTTTTTAAAAAAGGAATTACATTAGCCATCTTCCAAAATATCAGACACTACACCTGTTTGAAGAGATAAATTAAAAATATTAGTTAATGGTTCACAGAGTTCCATTTTTGGCATTCCTTAAGAACCCTTGAAAAAACCTCTCAGGACCTGGCGACTTATTTTGCTTCATCTGTCTATCTGCTTCACAACCATTTCACTAGTGACTGTGATGTTACATAATTTATCTTCTTCTAGCCTACTATAAAAATTAATTACTGGAATATTGTTAGTGTCTTCCTGTGTAAAAACTGAGAGAAAAAAAATTATTTAAAAACGAGCACATTTCATTCTCTTTGTCAGTAAGATGCCCATAGTTATTTTTAAGGGGACCTATCTTATCTCTAACTTTTTTTCTATAGACCTGGAAAAAACTTTTTGGTTAGTTTTGGAAGCTCTAGCAAACTTTAATTTCATAGTCCTTTTAGTTTTTCTTATCCCTTTTTAAAATTTCCCCTTAATGTCAATTTTATGATTCATAAGATGACCCTCACCCTTTTTTTAAACGCCCATAAATTCCTTTTTTATGCCCTAGTAGATATTTGAGCTTATTATTCATCCATTTTGGGTCATTTCTATTTGATCAATTTCTTTATATGGGATAAACGTTCTTGAGCAGCATGTATAGTGTTCAGAAAACTGTCATATTGATAGCTCTCTTCGTTACCCCAGTCAACAGATGATAAGTGTTCTCTAAGCCCCTGTAATCTGCTAAGCGAAAATCTGGGACTGTTACTGAGTTATCGCTACTATCGTACTTCATTCAATGCTAAATGTAATTGATTTGTGGGCGCTAGACCCAGTTCCTCTGAAATTTCTAAATTATTACAAGGGATTCATTGTTTGCCAGAACTAAGTCAAGCAGGTTATTTCCCCTTGTAGGTTCTGTCACAAACTGCTTCAAAAAACAATCCTGAACACTTCTAAGAAATCGTATGATTCTAAATTCCCAGTCAAGAAATTCCAATCAATATGACTAAAATTAAAGTTCCTAGAATTTCTACTTATCGTGCCTTGTGGCCTTAACAATTTCCCCCCTATAGTCCCCCTTGGTCCC
>NW_026475629.1:0-10252 GCF_026875155.1 Cherax quadricarinatus
GAACAGGAGAACATTGGGGTTTTGATAAATGGGGTGGTACATATAAGTAGTGAGACAGGGAATACAATTAGCTTGGCAAAACAGAATATAACTTACAATATAGTTCAGAGGACAGTTCACCACAGGAACTAAGCCACAGGTCCCAAGACCTACACAGCCGAGTACTGCTCCAAGCCAGTACTTTGCCCAGTATCTCCAACAGTCTCCTCCAGAGGTTTCAGCGGCCTTCTCCCGAGCCCTGCACCCCAGCAGCAGCTCCTCTCAAATCTCCCTGCTCAGAGCTCTGCATACAGCAGCAGCTCCACTTGGAGTCTCTCTGCTCAGAGCTCTGCACACAGCAGCAGCTCCGCTCGAAGTTCTCTCGATCATGCTGTTCCTTGGGCTTATATGGTGGTCAAAGCACCCACCACAATGGGGTGTGCACCACGTGTTACGACCTGACGCCGAGATCTGACGCCAGTGATGAATAAAGGAGCTGAGACTTAAGCCGAAAAGGCATGGCTGCTTAGCCACTTGCCAAGGCAAGGTGACCATATAATTAGGTCTCCCTAGAGACCTCACAAGCCCAGCTGAACTACATCACATCCCCCTTTCTCCCCCATTTTTAAAATATCTGAGAACTAGGACAATTTGTCTTAAGTTATATAGACTATTTTAATCCTAACCCCTTAATTCTATTACAATACAAAGACAAAATTATACATAACATAATACAAAATTATTCAACTACATATATTTCCCTCAACCTCCTCAACTCCCACAAGGCAGTATAATCAGTACACCCTCGCAGTTTGCCAGCATAACAGTTGTTTCTCTGGTGCAAAGCCTCCTTACCCGTCATTTCTCCTTAACTCTTTGAGGGTTTTGGTCGTACTAGTACGTCTTACGCGTAGGGGTTTTTGTCGTACTAGTACGCATAAATTCTAACGGCCTCAAATCTCACAGGAAAAGGCTGATAAGCCTAGATGTGAGAGAATGGATCTGTGTGGTGGGTGTGCGCAGTAGGAAAAAAAAATCTGGGACCCAGTGGTGCATTGTGGGAATGCCATCATAGTACACAATTTCCACCGTGCCCTGTGGTAAGAAGTTCCTCACTCCTCGGCGAATTGGGACACTTTTGTTCCCCAGTGACAGTTCTAATACAGATGGAAGTGACAGTGAAGATGATTTTTCAAGGTTCTGGTGGGGTTTTTTGACCGAAACTAATGACCATAATATGGGTAATAGTGAGGAAAAACCCAGACAACCCACAGCCTTCCACCTCTGGTGCTGGGCCATCTTGTTCACGTTCAGTTGTACCAGAATCAAAGAGGAAACTCCTATTTTCCCAAATCCCAGACTCAGATGTGAGCATTGGTGATGATAATGATAGAGATTATGAACTACAAGCTCTTCAAACTTGTTCCAAGAATGGAGGAGGAGGAGGAGGCAGAGGAGGAGGAGGCAGAGGAGGGACGAGGCAAGAGGAGGGGGAGGCAAGAGGAGGAGGAGGCAGAGGAGGAGGAGGGGGGGAGGAGGAGGAAGAGAGGAGGAGGAGGAGGAGGGAGGAAGAGAGGAGGAGGAGGAGGAGGAGGAGGGGGGGAGGAGGAGGAGGAGGAGGAGGAAGGAGGAGGAGGAGGAGGAGGAGGAAGAAAAAAAGGAGGAGGAGGAGGAAGGAGAGAAGAGAGGAGGAGGAAGAAGAAGAATACGTAATATAACAATAATAACATAATAATAATAATACATAAATAATAATAATACATAATAATAATAATAGGTAATAATAAATGTTCACCCATGACAGTAACAAGATAAGGGGAGATAACATCTGATAAGTGCTGACGTTTGATGAGGGTAAATGAGGGTAGAGCTGATGCCAAAAGATGAGATAAACATCTCCATCCCTTTGTTTTTGCTGGTATACTAACATTTCTGTCTGTCTATTTGCCTGTCTGTCAAGCTCCCTGTCTATCCGTCTAGCTCTCTGTCTCAGAGAGCCACAAGACTGTGTCATCACTTTTACTCACATCTTCAAGCAGAGTATAGCACTTTGTCTGGGTTTCTTGGGTTATCCTAGGTAATTTATACTATGTATACTTGTATTTATGTGTACCTGTGAGACAGAGATAAAAAGACAGATAGAATGAGGGAAGAAAGATAATTAGATAGAATGGAGGAAGGGAAGCAGCATCCGACCCCATTGTTTTGACAGGCGGGAGGGGGGAGTGAGTAATGAGACAATGTCATTTTGACAGCTGCCGACTCCTGGTAATTTACACTATGGAGGAGAAGGAGAAGGAGGAAGAGTAGGGGGAAGAGGAAGAAGAGGAGGAGGAGGAAGAGTAGGAGGAAGAGGAATAAGAGGAAGAGGAGGAGGAAGAGGAATAGTAGGAGGAAGATTAGGGGGAAGAGGAGGAAGAGGAAGAAGAGGAGGAGAGGAGGAAAGAGTAGGAGGAAAGAGGAAGAGTAGGGGGGAAGAGGAAGAAGAGGAGGAGGAGGAAGAGGAGGAGGGGGAGGAAGAGGAAGAGTAGGAGGAAGAGGAAGAGTATGAGGAAGAGTAGGGGGAAGAGTAGGGGAAGAGGAGGAAGAGGAAGAAGAGGAGAGGAGGGTGGAACACTAGTACACTGGTACTGGTAACACTAACATTTCTGTCTGTCTATTTGTCTGTCTGTCAAGCTCCCTGTCTATCTGTCTATCCATCTAGCTCTCTGTCTCAGAGAGCCACTAGACTGTGTCATCACTTTTACTCACATCTTCAAGCAGAGTATAGCACTTTGTCTGGATTTCTTGGGTTATCCTAGGTAATTTATACTATGTATACTTGTATTTATGTGTACCTGTGAGACAGAGATAAAAAGACAGATAGAAGAGAGAGACAGATTGAAAGAGATAGAATGAGGGAGAAAGATAAACACACCATTTGTTATGACACCATGTTTCAGAGTTCCACAAAACTGCAGAACTAATAGGAATATGTTCAGTGACTGTATATTGGTATATATATATTATAGAACAATAATAATAAACAATGTTTTGTATTGTTTGTTTTTGTAAACAAGTTTTGTAAACAATATATTGATAATTATGTTTGTGTGCTTATTGTGTTGTATACAACGAGTGTATATATGTACATTGCACCTTACTTTGGTCTCATAGGCCACATAAGTTATGTGAAAAAATAAAATAGTGAAAAAAACAACAAACCTTCAAATACAAGTAAACTAAAGTTTACCGGGTGAGCGGCAGTCGCCGCTGTTGCCATACGCGGCTCATTTTCTGCAAACTTCAAGCATCCATATCTCCGTAAGTATTGATGGTAATTTTTTTTTTGTTTATCCTATAAAGTTTAAAAAAAAAAACTCTATTTTTTCATAAGAAAAAATATTTTTTTTTTTTTGAAATTTGGGCCGACCCTGAGAACGAGTTTCGGGAGAGGGCCTGTCGACCTCAAAGGGTTAAATCTCGATCATGCTGTTCCTTGGGCTTATATGGTGGTCAAAGCACCCTCCACAATGGGGTGTGCACCATGTGTTACGACCTGACGCCGAGATCTGATGCCAGTGACGAACAAAGGAGCTGAGACTTAAGCCGAAAAAGGCGTGGCTGCTTAGCCACTTGCCAAGGCAAGGTGACCATATAATTAGGTCTCGCTAAAGACCTCACAAGCCCAACTGAACTACATCACAGGTGCTAGAATTTAGGCGTACTAGTACGTCAATAACCCTGGTGCGTAAGCCGTACCCAGTACATCGGAAAACCCTGAAAGGGTTCAACACTAACATGTTTTATCTCCTGTATGTACTCTGTGTGTGTCCTCACAAGATGGACTTTTTCAGTAAAACATTTCGGACACTCAGTGCACTGATATGGTTTATCTCCTGTATGTACTTTCATATGCGTCACAAGATTGCTCTTTTGACTAAAACATTTCAGACACTCAGAACATTGATATGGTTTATCTCCTGTATGTACTTGCATATGCTTCACAAGACTGCTGTTTATACTAAAAAAATTTCAGACATTCAGTGCACCGATATGGTTTATCGCCTGTATGTATTCTCACATGTGCCACAAGACTGCTTTTTACACTAAAACATTTCTGACCCCTCAGAACATTGATATGGTTTATTCTCCTGTATGTACTCGCATATGTTTTACAAGTTTGCTTTTTTCAGTAAAACATTTCAGACACTCTGAACATGGATATGGTTTATCTCCTGTATGTACTCTCATATGTGTCACAAGTTTGCTTCTTTCAGTAAAACATTTCAGACACTCTGAACATGGATATGGTTTATCTCCTGTATGTACTCTCATGTGTGTCACAAGATGACTTTTTCTGCTAAAACATTTCAGACACTCTGAACACTGATATGGTTTATCTCCTGTATGTACTCTCAAATGTGTCACAAGTTTGCTTTTTTCAGTAAAACATTTCAGACACTCTGAACATGGATATGGTTTATCTCCTGTATGTACTCTCATGTGTGTCACAAGGTGACTTTTTCTGCTAAAACATTTCAGACACTCTGAACATTGATAAGGTTTATGTTCTTTATGTTTTTCCATATTTTTTAAACAGAGGAATTTCATTTAAAATATTTTAGCCATACAACTGTGGTATAGTTAATCTTCCTTATGTACTCACGTGTCCATTTCAAGATATTTTTCTGCTTTCATCTTCAAAACTGAACACAAAGTTTTCCTTATGAACATATTCTCATGTTAAGATTTTTTTTAGGCAAAACTTTTCCTACTTATGAGCACTAATAAAGTTCATAGTGTGTGTTAAAAGACTATCATAATTTTTGTTTTGTGTGTTAAAAGAGTAATATATGTACTAGAACACTGCAAATACACTCAACACCATTTTTATTATTATTTTCTCTTGTGTTTAAAACAGGTTTTTCAGAAAATTTTTAATTACAGTATTACTAACTTGTATTTTTCTCTATTAACTACCATGTATATTTAGATAGAATTCCCAAAATCAAAAGCAAAATTGTTTAATTAGTAATACTTAGCTAGTTAAAAATTCCAAGAATAAACAGTTGTTGCCTTTCATGAAGTACTGAAGATATAGTGTCTGGCAAGACACAACCTGGTTGTTCTTCCACAAAATACTTCTGAAACAGAAACAATGAGTCAGTATAGTACAATATTCCAAAATTTACCAACACAACATACTGAATTATAGATATTTTTTCTTTATTGCCATATGTTTCACTAAATAAATTATCACTTTTAAATGTTTATCTGTAAAGATATTCCAGAAAAATCACAAGTTGTTCATATAATTATGTCAACTAATAATTGTGTAAACAATATGACCTCAACACAAACATCTTTAATTTTTATTACATTAATGGAGTATAACATTAAACAATAATAATAATAATAATAATAATAATAATAATAATAATAATAATAATATAATAATAATGATGTCACCGGTTGTTTTAAATATTTATAGAGGGGTTTTTAAGAGAATAAATGCAGGGTTTTGACAAGAGGCGTGGGTTAAAAGATAAAGAATCAACACAAAGGGGAGTTGTCACACGCTTTTTGCTATAAACACGTGCTCTTGGGAGATTCTGAAAGAACTGCAGAATTGGGTTGGATAAATTTTGGAAAGGGTGTGCAAAAGAAAAAATTAAAGGTAATACGGGAAAGAAGAAAGGGTTATGAGGATAAAAAAAAAGTTTGGTAAAAAAAGATTGAATATCAGTTTTGGGGGGGAGAGTATGGAGGGGTGAACGTATTCAGATTTTTTGGGATGGACGTGTCAGCGAGGGGTCTATGAAAGAGGGGTGAATCATAGAATTGATGAGGGAAAAAAGGAGTGGTGC
Organism: Cherax quadricarinatus; assembly: GCF_026875155.1. Taxonomy (NCBI): domain Eukaryota; kingdom Metazoa; phylum Arthropoda; class Malacostraca; order Decapoda; family Parastacidae; genus Cherax; species Cherax quadricarinatus. Next base: position 5,829 of record NW_026475629.1, read on the forward strand.
ACTTAGGAGCTGTGGGGACAAAGAACTTTTCCTTGGAGGAAAAAAGAGGGGAATGAAATAGAGTATAATTTTTTACCAACCTTTTATGGGGTGAACCCGGGGTGATGAATGTTCAGCGAGGAGAAGGCGGGGGGCAGGGGGAGATTCATGTCTGAGGAAAAATGTGGGGTAAATAAATCCGAAAATTTTCGTAGTTTGGAAGTTAGGAGGAGGTGGGGGAAATTACCAAAACTGTTGCCAGAGGGCGGGAAGGGTTGTTGAGGTTTGGTTCGGACCATTAGAGAAAAAAGGGAGCGAAACAGAATGACTTCAAGAGTGTATCAGTCTTATGGAAGGAAGGCGGGGTAGGGGTCGGCCTAAAAGGGTTGGGGGGAGGGGGGTAAAGGAGGTTTTGTGTGCGAGGGGTTTTGGACTTCCAGCAGGCATGCGTGAGCGGTTTTGAAAAGTGAATGAGACAAATTTTTTTTTAATACTTGACGTGCTGTTGGAGTGTGACAAAGTAACATTTTAGAAGGGATTCAGGGAAACCCGGCGGGCCCGGACTTGAGTCCTGGAGATGGGAAAAAGGGCCTGCCCTTCTGAAGGAGGGGGGGGTTAATGTTGCATTTTTTAAAAACTGAGTTAAAGCACCCTTCTGGCAAGACATGGGGGAGGGGGGAATGATGGTGAAATTTTTTTTCTTTTTGGGGGCCACCCTGCCTGGGGGGGAATCGGCCGGTGTAATAAAAAAATAATAAAATAAAACCCAACTAAGTGCAAAACCTGAAAGGGTCCAGATCACTGGATGGTGAATTGTGCTAAGGAAGGAAAAATACAAAGGTCAGAGATCCATGTGTTTGAAGGAGTGTAAAGAGGTAATTTAACAACATTAGAAAGTAGTGTTGTAGGAGGTATAAAGGGGTAATTTAACAAAGTAGTAAGAAATGTTGAGGAGTGTGAAAAGGGGTAGATTTTAACAACAGCAAAAAGTATGTTTAGGGTGTAAAAAGAGGTAGTTTTTAACAACAGTAGTAAGTAGTTTTGGTAGGAGTGTATAAAAGGTACGTAGCCTACAAAATGACAACAAAGAAAGATGGGGAACGAAATCTCAATATAAAATTCTGTTTCAGCGAGCCACTATTTTTTTTTAATAACACAACGGCCGTTCCCCACCAAACAGGGTGGCCCGAAAAAGAAAAACCCTTTTATCATTATTCACTCCATCACTGTCTTGCCCGAAGGGTGCTTTACATACAGTCACAAAACTGAAAAATAACCCCCTCCTTTTCAGAGTGCAGACACGTACTTCCCATCTCCAGGACTCAAGCCCCCCCTGTCAGTTTTTCCCTGAATCCCTCATAAATTTTCTTTGCTCACACTCCAACAGCACGTTAAGTAAATTAAACACCATTTTTTTTCCATTCATCCTATCAAATAAGCTCACACACCTTTCTGGAAAAACCAACCCCTCCACCCCTCCCCCCCACCCCTTTTTTAGGGCCAAAACCCCTACCCGCTTTTCCCCCCACAACAAAAAATTTTACCTTTTAAAGTCATTCTGTTTTGTTCCCTTCCCTCTAAAAACGTCCAAACCACCTCAAAAGCCCCTCCTCACCCTCTGTATAATAGTTTTTTTGGGAATTCCACACCTTCTCCAATTTCCCCAAATACAAATTCTCTGCATTATATTCACACCAAACATTGCCCTCAAAAATGACATCCCCGCCTCTACCTTCTCTTCATTGCAAAATTCATCACCCATGCTTCCCACCCATACAAAACATGGAAAAACTAAAAATCTCAACATTTCCCCCTTTTCCCACAGGACAAAGTTCTTTTTCTCCACAGAACCCCAAGTGACCCCTCACTCTCCCCCTCACAATTCATATTCACCTCATCCTTCATAGACCCCCCCCGCTGACACGTCCCTCCCCCAAAATCTGAATACATTCACCTCCTCCAAAACTCTCCCTCCAATCGATACCAATCTTTCGTCCCTAATCTTTTTTAACTCATCACCTTACCTTTCCATATTCACTTTTAATTTTCTTCTTTTACATACCCTCCAAATTCATCCACCAACCTTGCAACTTCTCTTCAGAATCTCCCAAAAGCACAATGTCAAGCAAAAACAACTGTGACAACTCCCACTCTGTGTTTGATTCTTTATCTTTTAACTCCACACCTCTTGCCAAGGCCCTCGCATTCACTTCTCTTACAACCCCATCTATAAATATATTGAACAACCACGGTGACATCACGCATCCTTGTCAAAAGCCTACTTTTACTGGGAAACAATCTCCCTCTCTCCTACATACTCTCACCTGAGCCTCACTATCCTCATAAAAACTCTTCACTGCTTTCAGTAATCTACCTCTTATACCATACTATTTAAACCTAAAAGATGAATGATCACGATGACCCTGATCTAAACCTCCATAATCTAACACACAATCAAAACTTACTGGAAAGTAACTGCCTTTATTACACAGCATCACAAGCCAGCAATATCCTGAACACTGCTCAAAGTCTATCAGTTCTTAACTACAACATCAGGTCCTTAAGCAAACACTATGATGACCTCCTAGCATTCCTTGAGTCACTAAAGACACCCTTCTACTGCATTATTCTTACTGAGACCTGGCTTAAGCAGGACACAATAGATATCTACCCACTACCAGGATACACAGCAATCCATAACTGCAGACCATACCAAGTTGGGGGTGGTATTGCAATCTATTACTCTAACCAACTATCTTGTATTAGCACAAATTGCTTTAGTGATGAATATGGGGAATACATTTTTACTAATTTTACTGTAAAAAACCTCAAGACACCTATAACAATCGGTGCCATATACCGGATACCCCACACAAACATCCCAAACTTCAGTGAGAATCTACAGTCACTAATAACAAACAGACAAATGAACAAGCACCACCTTTTCTTAGCTGTAGACTTCAATATCAACCTTGGCCTACCAGATGTTCAGACTGTAACTGATTTCATCAACAATATGAAACAACACACTTCTCAAGCCAACAATAACAAACCAACCAGGCTGACTGAGACAAGTGCAACCATAATAAACCACATATGGACCAATATACTAGCCCCCCTTAAATCAGGGATAATCACAGACAGCACTACTGACCACTACCCAACCTTCCTCTTAGCAAACATTAGTAAGCCACCACTCGAATACAATAAAGCTTCATTTAGACTCCATGACGAGGCCTCAATAAGGAATTTCACAGCAGACCTAGAGACTGAACATTAAAATGGTATAAAATACCGACAGGTTTGTTAGGTAAGACACATATGCAACAGTTAGGTATCTTTATTATGAAACGTTTCGCCTACACAGTAGGCTTCTTCAGTCAAGTACAGAAAAGTTGATAGAAGCAGAAGATACTTGAAGACGATGTAATCAGTCCATCACCCCTTAAAGTTTTGAGGTGGTCAGTCCCTCAGTCTGGAGAAGAGCATTGTTCCATAGTATGAAACAATATTGTTTCATACTATGGAACAATGCTCTTCTCCAGACTGAGGGACTGACCACCTCAAAACTTTAAGGGTGATGGACTGATTACATCGTCTTCAAGTATCTTCTGCTTCTATCAACTTTTCTGTACTTGACTGAAGAAGCCTACTGTGTAGGCGAAACGTTTCATAATAAAGATACCTAACTGTTGCATATGTGTCTTACCTAACAGACCTAGAGACTGTTGACTGGCCTACAGAATTCTCCAATGCCAATGGTACTGACGATTGGACAGACATTTTTCTTAACAAAATACTTAGACTATACAACAAACATTGTCCTATAAATGAATGACAAACTGTGGCAAGACCATCCAGACAGTCATAGATAGCCATACCCAACAAATAATATCTCTTAATACAAAGGTTGATGAAGCAGTAAAAGAATGGAAGAACAACTTAGATAACCAGTTCAGTGACTACTTTGCTCTCCAAGAAGATAAAACTGAACAAGATAAACTATCGGAAGCAGTAATAGTTAACAGTCCACTTTTTCCCAGTGATATGAACCAAACAAACAGTAAAAAATTACTCTGCAGATCATAAAGGACCAAACAAGTGTTACTGTACCAGAGTCTGAAATAAAAGAAGCCAGGTTACTAGGATCCCATGGTAGAAAAAGTGTTATGCTTAGATTCCACTCACATGACAGGAAAAAAAGACTTAATTATTGCATCTATTAAAGTAAAGAAAGAGGTATACATAAACGATGTCTTACCAAAAAACGTCAGAACCTCCTGTATAGAGTCAGAAAACATTAAGCGGGAGAATAACGACACAATACACCAATGCTTCACATGGGATGGGAAAATTCTGTTAGGAAAACAATTGTAGGTCAACTGTACACAACACGAACGAGAAAGTCTATCACATTTCTCAGGGGTCTAAACAGAGAATAACTA